>JAEOAD010002853.1:5112500-5121363 GCA_036365145.1 Orientallactaga sibirica
TAAGTATTCTCTCCAGCCCAGAAACTCCTTTTAATTCCTTATAAGCCTTATGAGCTGAAGAGTGGGCAGAAGGAATCGAGAACCTCAGACTTGGAAAGTGTACCTTGAGGCACGGAGTCGCCAGAAGGAGGCGCTTGAGAAGAACCTTCCTGACAACGGTGGGTGGATGCAGGTGTGGTGATGGACCACAACAAGGGCAAGGTATGGAAAAAATCGCCAGTCATTTCTTCATTTCTTCATTGAGTCACACTTGCAAAAAACATCAAAAAAGCCAAAATAACAAAAAAAAAAGGGAAAAGGAAGGAAGGAAGGAAGGAAGGAAGGAAGGAAGGAAGGAAGGAAAAGAAAAAGAAAGGAAGGAAGAAAGGAAAGGAAGGAAGAAGGACAGACAGCAAAGACTCAAGCAAGCAAGCAACAAGAGAAAAAAAAGAAAAACTAAAATATACAATAAATGAAATGAATTACGATCGAAACAGACTGAAGCTTTGACTTTACATAGCCTAAATGCCGGGAATAGTTGTAAGCGAAGCGATGACACACAACCCATTTGGCAAACATCTATTAGGTCCTGCTAAGGAGACGACTCGATAATCTTTGAAAAAATTAAAAAAAAACACTATGTGCTCTATCTTTGCAGGAGACACACAGATGGCTATGCAGGCCTTTGTCATGATAGAGAAAACTCAGTGCTGGTTTGGTTTTTCCAGAAACTTTCCAGCAGATCACCTGGGAAAGAAAATAACACAGACACAAAGCCAGAGTCACCTGGTGTCATCACATGAAAAGTCGATATCACAGAAGCCTCCCTTTTACTGATATCCAGAGAATGCTCTGGCTGGCACTTACTATGTATGTTAGGACATTAGAAGGATTTAATTCTGAGATTGACACTTCTTAGAAGTTATTCTAACATTTCCAGGAAACCAATTGTGAATAAGAACATACAAGGGTTTGGGTTTGGCTGGAAGTTCAAGGCCAGACAGAGATGCCACAGTGAATTCTGTGTTAGCCCGGGCTACAGCCACTGCTACCCTGTACCCCCTCCAAAAAAAATGTATGTATGTATGTATATTATTATATATATATATATATATATATATATATATATATATATATGTGTGTGTGTGTGTGTGTGTGTGTGTGTCTGTGTGTGTGTGTGTATGTTTAAATGTGTTGTGTATGTTTCTGTGTTGATGGATACACATTTACATATGGCCTTAAACCTAATCCTATTATATATATATAAAAATTTATATACATTCATATATATAATTATATATGTTAGTATATGTATGTATTATGTATTATAAATAACGTATAAAAATCTATAATACATGTAATTATATTTTATACATGTCATATATGTAAATATATAATATATATTTATATATCTAATATATATATAAATTTCCATGTATAGTCATATATGAACTCATATATTTACACATAAGTTTATATATAATTTAAATATATATTCATATGTGTATATATTCTGGGTGAGCGGGCAGTAAAAGAACACTGTTCCTCGCACCTCACGGAGTTCTCACTCTCCTTCCAGGATCCTGCACCGACACCCGAGCTCACTTCAGAAAACCTGAGTCCCTCTCGTCATCAACGACAATGACAGGCGAGACAGTGGTCCAAGTAATTGGACTCAGAGCCCCGGGAAGATTTTTAAATCTCTCTACCTTACTATTTCAAGCAGGGCCTTGGTCTCTAGCGGCCGGCTTCTAACCCCTCGAGGCCCTTTCCCGTCAACCCTCCACGATCTCCTTAGTTAGGCTGGGCCATTCCTAGGAAAACACACCCTCTGTGACCTGTTTGTTCATTTTTCAGACATCCCCCTTCCGGGAGGCTCGGAACTAAGAGTGATGGCATGAAATGTAAGATATCGCTCCATTTCCAAAAAGACCCTTCCGCTCACCGCCTGTCCCCTGGCTCAGCAGTCCAAACTCAGGCGGCCATTTGGAGCGTTTTTTTTGGAACCAGCAGATTCTCTAACCTCGGGTGACCGCGACGCGTTCACCCGAGGTTAGAGAATCTGGAGCCGGACGGGCCAGGAGAAGGCCTGGGTGTTCCAGGGACTCTCTGCGTGGGAGAAAAACGGGGCTCCCGACAAGCACCTGAGTCATCTGCTCACATCTCTCTGGGACCTCCGGAACTGACAGACCTTTGAAGATATTCAGTAGGAGTTTTGAGCGCCCTTTCTGCCTGAGGCTCACACTTCTGGTAACCCAGCAGACCTGGTGGAGTGTCAGAGATGGGCGGGCAGGCATTGTCTCAGCTGCTGTGCACGAAATCAAGATGTGCGCGCCCCCTTGTGTCCAAGTGCGGCATTGCACCCTTGCGTAACTTTGCATCTGACTAAACGTGGGACCTGGAGACTGAGATCCCACTCAGGATTCGAACCAGTGTTCTTAGGGTTAGAAGCCAGGCGCCTTATCCCCTAAGTATTCTCTCCAGCCCAGAAACTCCTTTTAATTCCTTATAAGCCTTATGAGCTGAAGAGTGGGCAGAAGGAATCGAGAACCTCAGACTTGGAAAGTGTACCTTGAGGCACGGAGTCGCCAGAAGGAGGCGCTTGAGAACCTTCCTGACAACACGGTGGATGCAGGTGTGGTGATGGACCACAACAAGGGCAAGGTATGGAAAAATCGCCAGTACGTCATTTCTTCATTGAGTCACACTTGCAAAACATCGCAGCCAAAATAAAAAAAAAAAAAAAAAAAAAAAAAGAAGGAAGGAAGGAAGGAAGGAAGGAAGGAAGGAAGGAAGGAAGGAAGGAAGGAAAAGAAAGGAAGGAAGAAAGGAAAGGAAGGAAGAAGGACAGACAGCAAAGACTCAAGCAAGCAAGCAAAAGAGAAAGAAAGAAAAACTAAAATATACAATAAATGAAATGAATTACGATCGAAACAGACTGAAGCTTTGACTTTACATAGCCTAAATACTGGGAATAGTTGTAAGCGAAGCGATGACACACAACCCATTTGGCAAACGTCTATTAGGTCCTGCTAAGGAGACGACTCGATAATCTTTGAAAATTACAAAAAACACTATGTGCTCTATCTTTGCAGGAGACACACAGATGGCTATGCAGGCCTTTGTCATGATAGAGAAAACTCAGTGCTGGTTTCAGAAACTTTCCAGCAGATCACCTGGGAAAGAAAATAACACAGACACAAAGCCAGAGTCACCTGGTGTCATCACATGAAAAGTCGATATCACAGAAGCCTCCCTTTTACTGATATCCAGAGAATGCTCGCTGGCACTTACTATGTATGTTAGGACATTAGAAGGATTTAATTCTGAGATTGACACTTCTTAGAAGTTATTCTAACATTTCCAGGAAACCAATTGTGAATAAGAACATGTTACAAGGGTTTGGCTGGAAGTTCAAGGCCAGACAGAGATGCCACAGTGAATTCTGTGTTAGTTAGCTACAGGCACAGCCACTGCTACCCTGTACCCCAAAAAATGTATGTATGTATATTTATATATATATATATATATATATATATATATATATATATATATATATATATATATGTGTGTGTGTGTGTGTGTGTGTGTGTGTGTGTGTGTGTGTTTGTGTGTGATGTATGTTGATGGATACACATTTACATATGGCCTAAACCTAATTATTGATATATATAAAATTTATATACATTCACATATAATTATATATGTATATATATTAGTATATGTATGTATTATGTATTATAAATAATAATATAAAAATCTATAATACATGTAATTATATTTTATATATATTATATATATTAGATATATATATATAATATATCTAATATATGTATAAATTTCCATGTATAGTCATATATGAACTCATATATTTACACATAAGTTTATATATAATTTAAATATATATTCATATGTGTATATATTCTGGGTGAGCGGGCAGAAAAAGAACACTGTTCCTCGCACCTCACGGAGTTCTCACTCTCCTTCCAGGATCCTGCACCGACACCCGAGCTCACTTCAGAAAACCTGAGTCCCTCTCGTCATCAACGACAATGACAGGCGAGACAGTGGTCCAAGTAATTGGACTCAGAGCCCCGGGAAGATTTTTAAATCTCTCTACCTTACTATTTCAAGCAGGGCCTTGGTCTCTAGCGGCCGGCTTCTAACCCCTCGAGGCCCTTTCCCGTCAACCCTCCACGATCTCCTTAGTTAGGCTGGGCCATTCCTAGGAAAACACACCCTCTGTGACCTGTTTGTTCATTTTTCAGACATCCCCCTTCCGGGAGGCTCGGAACTAAGAGTGATGGCATGAAATGTAAGATATCGCTCCATTTCCAAAAAGACCCTTCCGCTCACCGCCTGTCCCCTGGCTCAGCAGTCCAAACTCAGGCGGCCATTTGGAGCGTTTTTTTGGAACCAGCAGATTCTCTAACCTCGGGTGACCGCGACGCGTTCACCCGAGGTTAGAGAATCTGGAGCCGGACGGGCCAGGAGAAGGCCTGGGTGTTCCAGGGACTCTCTGCGTGGGAGAAAAACGGGGCTCCCGACAAGCACCTGAGTCATCTGCTCACATCTGTCTGGGACCTCCGGAACTGACAGACCTTTGAAGATATTCAGTAGGAGTTTTGAGCGCCCTTTCTGCCTGAGGCTCACACTTCTGGTAACCCAGCAGACCTGGTGGAGTGTCAGAGATGGGCGGGCAGGCATTGTCTCAGCTGCTGTGCACGAAATCAAGATGTGCGCGCCCCCTTGTGTCCAAGTGCGGCATTGCACCCTTGCGTAACTTTGCATCTGACTAAACGTGGGACCTGGAGACTGAGATCCCACTCAGGATTCGAACCAGTGTTCTTAGGGTTAGAAGCCAGGCGCCTTATCCCCTAAGTATTCTCTCCAGCCCAGAAACTCCTTTTAATTCCTTATAAGCCTTATGAGCTGAAGAGTGGGCAGAAGGAATCGAGAACCTCAGACTTGGAAAGTGTACCTTGAGGCACGGAGTCGCCAGAAGGAGGCGCTTGAGAACCTTCCTGACAACTTGGTGGATGCAGGTGTGGTGATGGACCACAACAAGGGCTAGGTATGGAAAAATCGCCAGTACGTCATTTCTTCATTGAGTCACACTTGCAAAACATCGCAAAGCCAAAAAAAAAAAAAAAAAAAGGGAAGGAAGGAAGGAAGGAAGGAAGGAAGGAAGGAAAGAAAAGGAAAAGGAAAGAAAGGAAGGAAGGAAAGGAAGGAAGAAGGACAGACAGCAAAGACTCAAGCAAGCAAGCAAGAAAGAAAGAAAAAAAAACTAAAATATACAATAAATGAAATGAATTACGATCGAAACAGACTGAAGCTTTGACTTTACATAGCCTAAATTGCGGGAATAGTTGTAAGCGAAGCGATGACACACAACCCATTTGGCAAACGTCTATTAGGTCCTGCTAAGGAGACGACTCGATAATCTTTGAAAATTACAAAAAACACTATGTGCTCTATCTTTGCAGGAGACACACAGATGGCTATGCAGGCCTTTGTCATGATAGAGAAAACTCAGTGCTGGTTTCAGAAACTTTCCAGCAGATCACCTGGGAAAGAAAAAATAACACAGACACAAAGCCAGAGTCACCTGGTGTCATCACATGAAAAGTCGATATCACAGAAGCCTCCCTTTTACTGATATCCAGAGAATGCTCGCTGGCACTTACTATGTATGTTAGGACATTAGAAGGATTTAATTCTGAGATTGACACTTCTTAGAAGTTATTCTAACATTTCCAGGAAACCAATTGTGAATAAGAACATGTTACAAGGGTTTGGCTGGAAGTTCAAGGCCAGACAGAGATGCCACAGTGAATTCTGTGTTAGCCGGGGCTACAGCCACTGCTACCCTGTACCCCCTCCAAAAAATTATGTGTATGTATTTATGTATATATATATATATATATATATATATATATATATATATGTGTGTGTGTGTATATGTATGTGTGTGTGTGTGTGTGTGTTGTGTGTGTGTGTGTATGTTTCTGTGTTGATGGATACACATTTACATATGGCCTTAAACCTAATCCTATTGAGATATATATAAAAATTTATATACATTCACATATAATTATATATGTTAGTATATGTATGTATTATGTATTATAAATAACGTATAAAAATCTATAATACATGTAATTATATTTTATACATGTCATATATGTAAATATATAATATATATTTATATATCTAATATATGTATAAATTTCCATGTATATAGTCATCATCATATATGAACTCATATATTTACACATAAGTTTATATATAATTTAAATATATATTCATATGTGTATATATTCTGGGTGAGCGGGCAGTAAAAGAACACTGTTCCTCGCACCTCACGGAGTTCTCACTCTCCTTCCAGGATCCTCCTGCACCGACACCCGAGCTCACTTCAGAAAACCTGAGTCCCTCTCGTCATCAACGACAATGACAGGCGAGACAGTGGTCCAAGTAATTGGACTCAGAGCCCCGGGAAGATTTTTCAATCTCTCTACCTTACTATTTCAAGCAGGGCCTTGGTCTCTAGCGGCCGGCTTCTAACCCCTCGAGGCCCTTTCCCGTCAACCCTCCACGATCTCCTTAGTTAGGCTGGGCCATTCCTAGGAAAACACACCCTCTGTGACCTGTTTGTTCATTTTTCAGACATCCCCCTTCCGGGAGGCTCGGAACTAAGAGTGATGGCATGAAATGTAAGATATCGCTCCATTTCCAAAAAGACCCTTCGCCTGTCCCCTGGCTCAGCAGTCCAAACTCAGGCGGCCATTTGGAGCGTTTTTTTGGAACCAGCAGATTCTCTAACCTCGGGTGACCGCGACGCGTTCACCCGAGGTTAGAGAATCTGGAGCCGGACGGGCCAGGAGAAGGCCTGGGTGTTCCAGGGACTCTCTGCGTGGGAGAAAAACGGGGCTCCCGACAAGCACCTGAGTCATCTGCTCACATCTGTCTGGGACCTCCGGAACTGACAGACCTTTGAAGATATTCAGTAGGAGTTTTGAGCGCCCTTTCTGCCTGAGGCTCACACTTCTGGTAACCCAGCAGACCTGGTGGAGTGTCAGAGATGGGCGGGCAGGCATTGTCTCAGCTGCTGTGCACGAAATCAAGATGTGCGCGCCCCCTTGTGTCCAAGTGCGGCATTGCACCCTTGCGTAACTTTGCATCTGACTAAACGTGGGACCTGGAGACTGAGATCCCACTCAGGATTCGAACCAGTGTTCTTAGGGTTAGAAGCCAGGCGCCTTATCCCCTAAGTATTCTCTCCAGCCCAGAAACTCCTTTTAATTCCTTATAAGCCTTATGAGCTGAAGAGTGGGCAGAAGGAATCGAGAACCTCAGACTTGGAAAGTGTACCTTGAGGCACGGAGTCGCCAGAAGGAGGCGCTTGAGAACCTTCCTGACAACACGGTGGATGCAGGTGTGGTGATGGACCACAACAAGGGCAAGGTATGGAAAAATCGCCAGTACGTCATTTCTTCATTGAGTCACACTTGCAAAACATCGCAAAGCCAAAATAACAAAAAAAAAAAAAAAAAGGGAAGGAAGGAAGGAAGGAAGGAAGGAAAGAAAGGAAGGAAGGAAAAGATAGGAAGGAAGGAAAAGAAAGGAAGGAAGAAGGACAGACAGCAAAGACTCAAGCAAGCAAGCAACAGAGAAAGAAAGAAAAACTAAAATATACAATAAATGAAATGAATTACGATCGAAACAGACTGAAGCTTTGACTTTACATAGCCTAAAATGCCGGGAACAGTTGTAAGCGAAGCGATGACACACAACCCATTTGGCAAACGTCTATTAGGTCCTGCTAAGGAGACGACTCGATAATCTTTGAAAATTACAAAAAACACTATGTGCTCTATCTTTGCAGGAGACACACAGATGGCTATGCAGGCCTTTGTCATGATAGAGAAAACTCAGTGCTGGTTTCAGAAACTTTCCAGCAGATCACCTGGGAAAGAAAATAACACAGACACAAAGCCAGAGTCACCTGGTGTCATCACATGAAAAGTCGATATCACAGAAGCCTCCCTTTTACTGATATCCAGAGAATGCTCGCTGGCACTTACTATGTATGTTAGGACATTAGAAGGATTTAATTCTGAGATTGACACTTCTTAGAAGTTATTCTAACATTTCCAGGAAACCAATTGTGAATAAGAACATGTTACAAGGGTTTGGCTGGAAGTTCAAGGCCAGACAGAGATGCCACAGTGAATTCTGTGTTAGAGGGGGCTACAGCCACTGCTACCCTGTACCCCCTCCAAAAATTATGTATGTATGTATGTATGTATGTATGTATGTATGTATGTATGTATGTATATATATATATCTGTGTGTGTGTGTGTGTGTGTGTTTGCGTGTGTGTGTATGTTTCTGTGTTGATGGATACACATTTACATATGGCCTTAAACCTAATCCTATTGATATATATATAAATATTTATATACATTCATATATAATATATATATGTTTATATATGTATGTATTATGTATTATAAATAATGTATAAAAATGTATAATACATGTAATTATATTTTATACATGTCATATATGTAAATATATAATATATATTTATATATCTAATATATGTATAAATTTCCATGTATATTCATATATGAACTCATATATTTACATATAAGTTTATATATAATTTAAATATATATTCATATGTGTATATATTCTGGGTGAGCGGGCAGTAAAAGAACACTGTTCCTCGCACCTCACGGAGTTCTCACTCTCCTTCCAGGATCCTGCACCGACACCCGAGCTCACTTCAGAAAACCTGAGTCCCTCTCATCATCAAACAATGACAGGCGAGACAGTGGTCCAAGTAATTGGACTCAGAGCCCCGGGAAGATTT
>JAEOAD010001707.1:0-137782 GCA_036365145.1 Orientallactaga sibirica
TAAGATGTACAAGTTAGTGGATTCAGCTCATTTCTAAAGTAGTTTCTTTAGAAAGAAACATCTTCAGTGCCGAACACTGTACTGTGTGAAATAAGTTAATTTCGGTTCTAGGAATCAGTTTAATTTCTACAAAGAAGGTTGAGTGCAGCAAGTTCAAACTTTCCTTGTTAATCTAATCTAAAAAGATGGCCAAGTTAGAAGATTCGCCTCATTTTAAAGTACTTTGTTGAGAAAACAAACATCTTCATTGCGAACATTGTACTGTGTGAAATAAGCTCTCATTCGGTTCCAGGAAGCAGTTGCTTTCCTACAAAAGAAAGGTTCAGTGCAGCAAGTTCAAACTTTCCTTGTTAATGTAATCTAAAAAGATGAACAAGTTAGTAGATTGGCCTCATTTCAAAAGTAGTTTCTTGAGAAAACAAACATCTTCATTACTGAACACTGTACTATGTGAAATAAGCTAGTTCGATTCTAGGAATCACTTGCTTTCCTACTGAGAAGAAGGTTGAGTGCAGCAAGTTCAAACTTTCCTACTTTGTGTAATCTAACAGGATGTACAAGTTAGTGGATTCGCCTCATTTCTAAAGTAGTTTCTTTAGAAAACAAACATCTTCATTACGAATACTGTACTGTGTGAAATAAATTAATCGGTTTCTAGGAATCAGTTTTTCCTACAAAGAAGGTTGAGTGCAGCAAGTTCAAACTTTCCTTGTTAATATAATCTAAAAAGATGTACAAGTTAGTAGATTCGCCTCATTTCTAAAGTAGTTTCTTCAGAAAACAAACATCTTCATTGCCGAACATTGTACTGTGTGAAATAAGCTCATTCGGTTCTAGGAATCACTTGCTTTCCAACAAAGAAGGTTGAGTGCAGCAAGTTCAAACTTTCCTAGTTTGTGTAATCTAACAAGATGTACAAGTTAGTAGATTCGCCTCATTTTTAAAGTAGTTTCTTGAGAAAACAAACATCTTCATTTCGAACATTGTACTGTGTGAAATAAGCTCATTCGGTTCTAGGAATCACTTGCTTTCCTACAAAGAAGGTTGAGTGCAGGAAGTTCAAACTTTCCTTGTTAATGTAATCTAAAAAGATGGACAAGTTAGTATATTCGCCTCATTTCTAAAGTAGTTTCTTGAGAAAACAAACATCTTCATTACTGAACATTGTACTGTGTGAAATAAGCTAATTCGGTTCTAGGAATCAGTTTGCTTTCCTACAAAGAAGGTTGAGTGCAGCAAGTTCAAACTTTCCTAGTTAATGTAATCTAACAAGATGGGCAAGTTAGTAGATTCGCCTCATTTCTAAAGTAGTTTCTTGAGAAAACAAACATCTTCATTGCGAACATTGTACTGTGAAATAAGCTAATTCGGTTCTAGGAATCACTTGCTTTCCTACAAAGAAGGTTGAGTGCAGCAAGTTCAAACTTTCCTAGTTTGTGTAATCTAACAAGATGTACAAGTTAGTAGATTCGCCTCATTTCTAAAGTAGTTTCTTGAGAAAACAAACATCTTCATTGCCGAACATTGTACTGTGTGAAATAAGCTAATTCGGTTCTAGGAATCACTTGCTTTCCTACAAAGAAGGTTGAGTGCAGCAAGTTCAAACTTTCCTAGTTTGTGTAATCTAACAAGATGTACAAGTTAGTAGATTCGACTCATTTTCAAAGTAGTTTCTTGAGAAAACAAACATCTTCATTGCCGAACATTGTACTGTGTGAAATAAGCTAATTCGGTTCTAGGAATCACTTGCTTTCCTACAAAGAAGGTTGAGTGCAGCAAGTTCAAACTTTCCTAGTTAATGTAATCTAACAAGATGTACAAGTTAGTAGATTCGCCTCATTTCTAAAGTAGTTTCTTGAAAAACAAACATCTTCATTGCCGAACATTGTACTGTGTGAAATAAGCTCATTCGGTTCTAGGAATCACTTGCTTTCCTACAAAGAAGGTTGAGTGCAGCAAGTTCAAACTTTCCTAGTTTGTGTAATCTAACAAGATGTACAAGTTAGTAGATTTGCCTCATTTCTAAAGTAGTTTCTTGAGAAAACAAACATCTTCATTGCCGAACATTGTACTGTGTGAAATAAGCTAATTCGGTTCTAGGAATCACTTGCTTTCCTACAAAGAAGGTTGAGTGCAGCAAGTTCAAACTTTCTAGTTAATGTAATCTAACAAGATGCACAACTTAGTAGATTCGCCTCACTTCTGAAGTAGTTTGTTTGAAAACAAACATCTTCATTACCGAACACTGTAATATGTGAAATGAGCTAGTTCGATTCTAGGAATCACTTGCTTTCCTACAAAGAAGGTTGAGTGCAGCAAGTTCAAACTTTCCTACTTTGTGTAATCTAACAAGATGTACAAGTTAGTAGATTCGCCTCATTTCTAAAGTAGTTTCTTGAGAAAACAAACATCTTCATTTCCGAACATTGTACTGTGTGAAATAAGTTAATTCGGTTCTAGGAATCATGTTTAATTTCTACAAAAGAAGGTTGAGTGCAGCAAGTTCAACCTTTCCTTGTTAATGTAATCTAAAAAGATGGCCAAGTTAGAAAGATTCGCCTCATTTGTAAAGTAGTTGGTTGAAAAACAAACATCTTCATTGCGAACATTGTACTGTGTGAAATAAGCTAATGTGGTTCTAGGAATCAGTTGCTTTCCTACAAAGAAGGTTGAGTGCAGCAAGTTCAAACTTTCCTTGTCAATGTAATCTAAAAAGATGGCCAAGTTAGTAGATTCGCCTCATTTCTAAAGTAGTTTCTTGAGAAAACAAATATCTTCATTGCGAACATTGTACTGTGTGAAATAAGCTGATTCGGTTTATAGGAATCAGTTGCTTTCCTACAAAAAGGTTGAGTGCAGCAAGTTCAAACTTTCCTAGTTAATGTAATCTAACAAGATGCACAACGTTGTAGATTCGCCTCATTTCTAAAGTAGTTTCTTTAGAAAACAAACATCTTCATTACGAACACTGTACTGTGTGAAATAAGTTAATTCGGTTCTAGGAATCAGTTTAATTTCTACCAAGAAGGTTGAGTGCAGCAAGTTCAAACTTTCCTGGTTAATTGTAATCTAAAAAGATGTACAAGTTAGAAGATTCAGCTCATTTCTAATGTAGTTTCTTGAGAAAACAAACATCTTCATTGCTGAACATTGTACTGTGTGAAATAAGCTCATTCGGTTCTAGGAATCAGTTGCTTTCCTACAAAGAAGGTTGAGTGCAGCAAGTTCAAACTTTCCTTGTTAATGTAATCTAAAAAGATGGCCAAGTTAGTAGATTCGACTCATTTGTAAAGTAGTTTGTTGAGAAAACAAACATCTTCATTGCGAACATTGTACTGTGTGAAATAAGCTCATTCGGTTCTAGGAATCAGTTGCTTTCCTACAAAAAAAGGTTGAGTGCAGCAAGTTCAAACTTTCCTTGTGAATGTAATCTAACAAGATGTACAAGTTAGTAGATTGGCCTCATTTCTAAAGTAGTTTCTTTAGAAAAACAAACATCTTCATTACCGAACATTGTACTGTGTGAAATAAGTTAATTCGGTGCTAGGAATCACTTAATTTCCTACAAAGAAGGTTGAGTGCAGCATGTTCAAACTTTCCTAGTTAATGTAATCTAAAAAGATGGCAAGTTAGTAGATTCGACTCATTTGTAAAGTAGTTTGTTGAGAAAAAAACATCTTCATTGCCGAACATTGTACTGTGAAATGAGCTCATTCAGTTCTAGGAATCAGTTGCTTTCCTACAAAGAAGGTTGAGTGCCAGCAAGTTCAAACTTTCCTTGTTAATGTAATCTCAATAGATGGCCAAGTTAGTAGATTCGCCTCATTTGTAAAGTAGTTTCTTGAGAAAACAAACATCTTCATTGCCGAACATTGTACTGTGTGAAATAAGGTCATTCGGTTCTAACAATCAGTTGCTTTCCTACAAAGAAGGTTGAGTGCAGCAAGTTCAAACTTTCCTTGTTAATGTAATCTGAAAAGATGTACAAGCTTAGTAGAATGGCCTCATTTCTAAAGTAGTTTGTTTAGAAAACAAACATCTTCATTACCGAACACTGTACTATGTGAAATAAGCTCATTCGGTTCTAGGAATCAGTGGCTTTCCTACAAAGAAGGTTGAGTGCAGCAAGTTCAAACTTTCCTTGTTAATGTAATCTAAAAAGATGTACAAGTTGTAGATTGGCCTCATTTCTAAAGTAGTTTCTTTAGAAAACAAACATCTTCATTGCCGAACACTGTACTGTGTGAAATAAGTTAATTCGGTTCTAGGAATCAGTTCAATTTCTACAAAGAAGGTTGAGTGCAGCAAGTTCAAACTTTCCTTGTTAATGTAATCTAAAAAGATGGCCAAGTTAGAAGATTCGCCTCATTTGTAAGTACTTTGTTGAGAAAACAAACATCTTCATTGCCGAACATTGTACTGTGTGAAAAAAAGCTCATTCGGTTCTAGGAATCAGTTGTTTTCCTACAAAGAAGGTTGAGTGCAGCAAGTTCAAACTTTCCTTGTTAATGTAATCTAACAAGATGTACAAGTTAGTAGATTCGCCTCATTTCTAAAGTAGTTTCTTGAGAAAACAAACATCTTCATTGCCGAACATTGTACTGTGTGAAATAAGCTCATTCTGTTCTAGGAATCCGTTGCTTTCCTACAAAGAAGGTTGAGTGCAGCAAGTTCAAACTTTCCTTAGTTAATGTAATCTAAAAAGATGTACAAGTTAGTAGATTGGCCTCATTTCTAAAGTAGTTTGTTTAGAAAACAAACATCTTCATTGCCGAACATTGTACTATGTTAAATAAGCCAGTTCGGTTCTAGGAATCAGTTGCTTTCCTACAAAGAAGGTTGAGTGCAGCAAGTTCAAACTTTCCCTAGTTTCTGTAATCTAACAAGATGTACAAGTTAGTAGATTCGCCTCATTTCTAAAGTAGTTTCTTCAGAAAACAAACATCTTCATTGCCGAACATTGTACTGTGTGAAATAAGTTAATTCGGTTCTAGGAATCAGTTTGCTTTTCTACAAAGAAGGTTGAGTGCAGCAAGTTCAAACTTTCCTAGTTAATGTAATCTAAAAAAGATGTACAAGTTAGTAGATTTGCCTCATTTCTAAAGTAGTTTCTTGAGAAAACAAACATCTTCATTGCGATCATTGTACTGTGTGAAATAAGCTCATTCGGTTCTAGGAATCACTTGCTTTCCTACAAAAGAAGGTTGAGTGCAGCAAGTTCAAACTTTCCTTGTTAATGTAATCTAACAATGCACAACAAGTTAGTAGATTGGCCTCATTTCTAAAGTAGTTTGTTAGAAAACAAACATCTTCATTACCGAACATTGTACTGTGTGAAATAACTAATTCGGTTCTAGGAATCACTTGCTTTCCTATGAAGAAGGTTGAGTGCAGCAAGTTCAAACTTTCTATTTTGTGTAATCTAACAAGATGTACATGTTAGTGTATTCGCCTCATTTTCTAAATTAGTTTCTTTAGAAAACAAACATCTTCATACCGAACATTGTACTGTGTGAAATAAGTTAATTCGGTTCTAGGAATCAGTTTAATTTCTACAAAGAAGGTTGAGTGCAGCAAGTTCAAACTTTCCTTTTAATGTAATCTAAAAAGATGGCCAAGTTAGTAGATTCGCCTCATTTTTAAAGTAGTTTGTTGAGAAAACAAACATCTTCATTGCCAAACATTGTACTACTGTGTGAAATAAGCTCATTCGGTTCTAGGAATCAGTTGCTTTCCTACAAAGAAGGTTGAGTGCAGCAAGTTCAAACTTTCCTTGTTAATGTAATCTGAAAAGATGCACAAGTTAGTAGATTCGCCTCATTTCTAAAGTAGTTTGTTTAGAAAAAAAATCTTCATTACCGAACACTGTACTATGTGAAATAAGCTAGTTCGATTCTAGGAATCACTTGCTTTCCTACAAAAGAAGGTTGAGTGCAGCAAGTTCAAACTTTCCTTGTTAATGTAATCTGAAAAGATGCATAAGTTAGTACATTGGCCTCATTTCTAAGTAGTTTCTTTAGAAAAACAAACATCTTCAGTACCGAACATTGTACTGTGTGAAATAAGTTAATTCGGTTCTAGGAATCAGTTTAATGTCTACAAAGAAGGTTGAGTGCAGCAAGTTCAAACTTTCCTTGTTAATGTAATCTCAAAAGATGGCCAAATTAGAACATTCGCCTCATTTGTAAAGTAGTTTCTTGAGAAAACAAACATCTTCATTGCCAAAAATTGTACTGTGTGAAATAAGCTCATTCGGTTCTAGGAATCATTTAATTTCTCTACAAAGAAGGTTCAGTGCAGCAAGTTCAAATTTTCCTTGTTAATGTAATCTAAAAGATGGCCAAGTTAGTAGATTCCACTCATTTGTAAAGTAGTTTGTTGAGAAAACAAACATCTTCATTGCCGAACATTGTACTGTGTGAAATAAGCTCATTCGGTTCTAGGAATCAGTGGCTTTCCTACAAAGAAGGTTGAGTGCAGCAAGTTCAAACTTTCCTTGTTAATGTAATCTAACAAGATGTACGATGTTAGTAGATTGGCCTCATTTCTAAAGTAGTTTCTTTAGAAAACAAACATCTTCAGTACCGAACACTGTACTGTGTGAAATAAGTTAATTCGCTTCTAGGAATCAGTTCAATTTCTACGAAGAAGGTTGAGTGCAGCAAGTTCAAACTTTCCTTGTTAATGTAATCTAAAAAGATGGCCAAGTTAGAAGATTCGCCTCGTTTGTAAAGTACTTTGTTAAGAAAACAAACATCTTCATTGCCGAACATTGTACTGTGTGAAATAAGCTCATTCGGTTCTAGGAATCAGTGGCTTTCCTACAAAGAAGGTTGAGTGCAGCAAGTTCAAACGTTCCTTGTTCATGTAATCTAAAAAGATGGCCAAGTTAGTAGATACGCCTCATTTGTAAAGTAGTTTGTTGAGAAAACAAACATCTTCATTGCCGAACATTGTACTGTGTGAAATAAGCTCATTCGGTTCTAGGAATCAGTTGCTTTCCTACAAAGAAGGGTGAGTGCAGCAAGTTCAAACTTTCCTTGTTAATGTAATCTGAAAAGATGCACAACTTAGTAGATTGGCCTCATTTCTAAAGTAGTTTGTTTAGAAAACAAACATCTTCATTACCGAACACTGTTCTATGTGAAATGAGCTTGTTCGATTCTAGGAATCACTTGCTTTCCTACGAAGAAGGTTGAGTGCAGCAAGTTCAAACTTTCCTACTTTGTGTAATCTAACAAGATGTACAAGTTAGTGGATTCGCCTCATTTCTAAAGGAGTTTCTTTAGAAAAGAAATATCTTCAGTACCGAACACTGTACTGTGTCAAATAAGTTAATTCGCTTCTAGGAATCAATTTAATTTCTACGAAGAAGGTTCAGTGCAGCAAGTTCAAACTTTCCTTGTTAATGTAATCTCAAAAGATGGCCAAGTTAGAACATTCGATTCATTTGTAAAGTACCTTGTTGAGAAAACAAACATCTTCATTACCGAAAATTGTACTGTGTGAAATAAGCTCATTCGGTTCTAGGAGTCAATTTAATTTCTACGAAGAAGGTTCTTTGCAGCAAGTTCAAACTTTCCTTGTTAATGTAATCTAAAAAGATGGCCAAGTTAGTAGATTCGACTCATTTGTAAAGTAGTTTGTTGAGAAAACAAACATCTTCATTGCCGAACATTGTACTGTGTGAAATAAGCTCATACGGTTCTAGGAATCAGTTGCTTTCCTACAAAGAAGGTTGAGTGCAGCAAGTTCAAACTTTCCTTGTTAATGTAATCTGAAAAGATGCGTGATGTAGTAGATTGGCCTCATTTCTAAAGTAGTTTCTTTAGAAAAGAAACATCTTCAGTACCGAACACTGTACTGTGTGAAATAAGTTAATTTGCTTCTAGGAATCAGTTGCTTTCCTACAAAGAAGGTTGACAGCAGCAAGTTCAAACTTTCCTTGTTAATGTAATCTAAAAAGATGGCCAAGTTAGTAGATTCGACTCATTTGTAAAGTAGTTTGTTGAAAACAAACATCTTCATTGCCCGAACATGGTACTGTGTGAAATAAGCTCATTCGGTTCTAGGAATCAGTTGCTTTCCTACAAAGAAGGTTGAGTGCAGCAAGTTCAAACTTTCCTTGTTAATGTAATCTGAAAAGATGCACAAAGTAGTAGATTGGCCTCATTTCTAAGGTAGTTTGTTTAGAAAACAAACATCTTCATTACCGAACACTGTACTATGTGAAATGAGCTAGTTCGATTCTAGGAATCACTTGCTTTCCTACGAAGAAGGCTGAGTGCAAGAAGTTCAAACTTTCCCACTTTGTGTAATCTAAAAAGATGTACAAGTTAGTGGATTCGCCTCATTTCAAAAGTAGTTTCTTTAGAAAAGATACATCTTCAGTACCGAACACTGTACTGTTTGAAATAAGTTAATTCGCTTCTAGGAATCAGTTTAATTTCTACGAAGAAGGTTGAGTGCAGCAAGTTCAAACTTTCCTACTTTGTGTAATTTAACAAGATGTACAAGTTAGTGGATTCACCTCATTTCTAACGTAGTTTCTTTAGAAAAGAAACATCTTCATTACCGAACACTGTACTTTGTGAAATAAGTTAATTCGATTCTAGGAATCAGTTTAATTTCTACGAAGGAGGTTGAGTGCATCAAGTTCAAACTCTCCTACTTTGTGTAATCTAACAAGATGTACAAGTTAGTGGATTTGCCTCATTTCTAAAGTAGTTTCTTTAGAAAAGAAACATCTTCAGTACCGAACACTTTACTGTGTGAAATAAGTTAATTCGCTTCTAGGAATCAGTTTAATTTCTACGAAGAAGGTTGAGTGCAGCAAGTTCAAACCTTCCTTGTTAATGTAATCTAAAAAGATGGCCAAGTTAGTAGATTCGACTCATTTGTAAAGTAGTTTGTTGAGAAAATTAACATCTTTATTGCCGAACATTGTACTGTGTTAAATAAGCTCATTCGGTTCTAGGAATCAGTTGCTTTCCTACAAAGAAGGTTGAATGTAGCCAGTTCAAACTTTCCTTGTTAATGTAACCTAAAAGATGCACGACTTAGTAGATTGGCCTCATTTCTAAAGTAGTTTCTTTAGAAAAGAAACATCTTCAGTACCGAACACTGTACTGTGTGAAATGAGTTAATTCACTTCTAGGAGTCAGTTTAATTTCTCTACAAAGATGGTTGAGTGCAGGAAGTTCAAACTTTCCTAGTTTGTGTAATCTAACAAGATGTACAAGTTAGTGGATTCGCATCATTTCTAAATTAGTTTCTTTAGAAAACAAACACCTTCATTACCGAACACTGTACTGTGTGAAATAAGTTAATTCGGTTCTAGGAATCAGGTGCTTTCCTACAAAGAAGGTTGAGTGCAGCAAGTTCAAACTTTCCTTCTTAATGTAATCAAAAAAAAGATGGCCAAGTTAGTAGATTCGACTGATTTGTAAAGTAGTTTCTTTGAGAAAACAAACATCTTCATTGCCGAACATTGTACTGTGTGAAATAAGCTCATTCGGTTCTAGGAATCAGTTGCTTTCCTACAAAGAAGGTTGAGTGCAGCAAGTTCAAACTTTCCTTGTTAATGTAATCTAAAAAGATGTCCAAGTTAGTAGATTCGCCTCATTTCTAAAGTAGTTTCTTTAGAAAACAAACCTAATTTGCCAAACTTTGTACTTTGTGAAATGAGCTAATTGAGTTCTAGGAATCAGTTTACTTTCTACAAAGATGGTTGAGTTTAGCAAGTTCAAACTTTCCTTGTTAATGTGGTCTGAAAAGATGTCCAAGTTAGTAGATTTGCCTCATTGGTAAAATAGTTTGTTGAGAAAACAAACATCTACATTTCGAACATTGTACTGTGTTAACAAAGCTAATTTAGTTCTAGAATTCAGTTGCTTTCCTACAAAGAAGGTTGAATGCAGCCAGTTCAAACTTTCCTTGTTAATGTAACCTAAAAAGATGCACGACTTAGGAGATTGGCCTCATTTCTAAAGTAGTTTCTTTAGAAGAGAAACATCTTCAGTACCGAACACTGTACTGTGTGAAATGAGTTAATTCGCTTCTAGGAGTCAGTTTAATTTCTACTAAAAGATGGTTGAGTGCAGGAAGTTCAAACTTTCCTAGTTTGTGTAACCTAACAAGATGTACAAGTTAGTGGATTCGCATCATTTCTAAATTAGTTTCTTTAGAAAACAAACATCTTCAGTACTGAACACTGTACTGTGTGAAATAAGTTAATTCGGTTCTAGGAATCAGGTCCTTTCCTACAAAGAAGGTTCAGTGCAGCAAGTTCAAACTTTCCTTGTTAATGTAATCTAAAAAGATGGCCAAGTTAGTAGATTCGACTCATTTGTACAGTGTTTGTTGAGAAAACAAACATCTTCATTGCCGAACATTGTACTGTGTGAAATAAGCTCATTCGGTTCTAGGAATCAGTTGCTTTCCTACAAAGAAGGTTGAGTGCAGCAAGTTCAAACTATCCTTGTTAATGTAATCTAAAAAGATGTCCAAGTTAGTAGATTCGCCTCATTTCTAAAGTAGTTTTTAGAAAACAAACCTAAATTGCCAAACTTTGTACTTTGTGAAATGAGCTAATTGAGTTCTAGGAATCAGTTTACTTTCTACGAAGATGGTTGAGTTTAGCAAGTTCAAACTTTCCTTGTTACTGTGGTGTGTAAAGATGTCCAAGTTAGTAGATTTGCCTCATTCGTAAAAGAGTTTGTTGAGAAAACAAACATCTTCATTTCCGAACATTGTACTGTGTGAACAAAGCTAATTTAGTTCTAGAATTCAGTTGCTTTCCGACAAAGAAGGTTGAATGTCGCCAGTTCAAACTTTCCTTGTTAATGTAACCTAAAAAGATGCACGAATTAGTAGATTGGCCTCATTTCTAAAGTAGTTTCTTTAGAAAAGAAATATCTTCAGTACCGAACACTGTACTGTGTGAAATGAGTTAATTCGCTTCTAGGAGTCAGTTTAATTTCTACGAAGATGGTTGAGTGCAGGAAGTTCAAACTTTCCTAGTTTGTGTAACCTAACAAGATGTACAAGTTAGTGGATTCGCATCATTTATAAATTAGTTTCTTTAGAAAACAAACATCTTCAGTACAGAACACTGTACTGTGTGAAATAAGTTAATTCGGTTCTAGGAATCAGGTGCTTTCCTACAAAGAAGGTTGAGTGCAGCAAGTTTAAACCTTCCTTGTTAATGTAATCTAAAAAGATGGCCACGTTAGTAGATTCGACTCATTTGTAGAGTAGTTTGTTGAGAAAACAAACATCTTCATTGCCAAACATTGTACTGTGTGAAATAAGCTCATTCGGTTCTAGGAATCAGTTGCTTTCCTACAAAGAAGGTTGAGTGCAGCAAGTTCAAACTTTCCTTGTTAATGTAATCTAAAAAGATGGCCAAGTTAGGAGATTCGACTCATTTGTAAAGTAGTTTGTTGAAAACAAACATCTTCATTGCCGAACATTGTACTGTGTGAAATAAGCTGATTCGGGTCTAGGAATCAGTTGCTTTCCTACAAAGAAGGTTCAGTGCAGCAACTTCAAACTTTCCTTGTTAATGTAATCTCAAAAGATGGCCAAGTTAGAAGATTCGCCTCATTTGTAAAGTACTTTATTGAGAAAACAAACATCTTCATTGCCGAACATTGTACTGTGTGAAATAAGCTCATTCGGTTCTAGGAATCATTTGCTTTCCTACAAAGAAGGTTGAGTGCAGCAAGTTCAAACTTTCCTTGTTAATGTAATCTAAAAAGATGTCCAAGTTAGTAGATTCGCCTCATTTCTAAATTAGTTTCTTTAGAAAACAAACCTAAATTGCCAAACTTTGTACTTTGTGAAATGAGCTAATTGAGTTCTAGGAATCAGTTTACTTTCTACGAAGATGGTTGAGTTTAGCAAGTTCAAACTTTCCTTGTTAATGTGGTCTGAAAAGATGTCCAAGTTAGTAGATTTGCCTCATTGGTAAAATAGTTTGTTGAGAAAACAAACATCTACATTTCCGAACATTGTACTGTGTTAACAAAGCTAATTTAGTTCTAGAATTCAGTTGCTTTCCTACAAAGAAGGTTGAATGTCGCCAGTTCAAACTTTCCTTGTTAATGTAACCTAAAAAGATGCACGAATTAGTAGATTGGCCTCATTTCCAAAGTAGTTTCTTTAGAAAAGAAATATCTTCAGTACCGAACACTGTACTGTGTGAAATGAGTTAATTCGCTTCTAGGAGTCAGTTTAATTTCTACGAAGATGGTTGAGTGCAGGAAGTTCAAACTTTCCTAGTTTGTGTAACCTAACAAGATGTACAAGTTAGTGGATTCGCATCATTTATAAATTAGTTTCTTTAGAAAACAAACATCTTCAGTACCGAACACTGTACTGTGTGAAATAAGTTAATTCGGTTCTAGGAATCAGGTGCTTTCCTACAAAGAAGGTTGAGTGCAGCAAGTTCAAACCTTCCTTGTTAATGTAATCTAAAAAGATGGCCAAGTTAGTAGATTCGACTCATTTGTAAAGTAGTTTGTTGAGAAAACAAACATCTTCATTGCCAAACATTGTACAGTGTGAAATCAGCTCATTCGGTTCTAGGAATCAGTTGCTTTCCTACAAAGACGGTTGAGTGCAGCAAGTTCAAACTTTCCCTGTTAATGTAATCTAAAAAGATGGCCAAGTTAGGAGATTCGACTCATTTGTAAAGTAGTTTGTTGAGAAAACAAACATCTTCATTGCCGAACATTGTACTGTGTGAAATAAGCTGATTCGGTTCTAGGAATCAGTTGCTTTCCTACAAAGAAGGTTGAGTGCAGCAACTTCAAACTTTCCTTGTTAATGTAATCTCAAAAGATGGCCAAGTTAGAAGATTCGCCTCATTTGTAAAAGTACTTTATTGAGAAAACAAACATCTTCATTGCCGAACATTGTACTGTGTGAAATAAGCTCATTCGGTTCTAGGAATCAGTTGCTTTCCTACAAAGAAGGTTGAGTGTAGCAAGTTCAAACTTTCCTTGTTAATGTAATCTAAAAAGATGGCCAAGTTAATAGATTCGACTGATTTGTAAAGTAGTTTGTTGAGAAAACAAACATCTTCATTGCCGAACATTGTACTGTGTGAAATAAGCTCATTCGGTTCTAGGAATCATTTGCTTTCCTACAAAGAAGGTTGAGTGCAGCAAGGTCAAACTTTCCTTGTTAATGTAATCTAAAAAGATGTCCAAGTTAGTAGATTCGCCTCATTTCTAAAGTAGTTTCTTTAGAAAACAAACCTAAATTGCCAAACTTTGTACTTTGTGAAATGAGCTAATTGAGTTCTAGGAATCAGTTTACTTTCTACAAAGATGGTTGAGTTTAGCAAGTTCAAACTTTCCTTCTTAATATCGTCTGTAAAGATGTCCAAGTTAGTAGATTTGCCTCATTGGTAAAAGAGTTTGTTGAGAAAACAAACATCTTCATTTCGAACATTGTACTGATGAACAAAGCTAATTTAGTTCTAGAATTCAGTTGCTTTCCTACAAAGAAGGTTGAATGTCGCCAGTTCAAACTTTCCTTGTTAATGTAACCTAAAAAGATGCACGAATTAGTAGATTGGCCTCATTTCTAAAGTAGTTTCTTTAGAAAAGAAATATCTTCAGTACCGAACACTGTACTGTGTGAAATGAGTTAATTCGCTTCTAGGAGTCAGTTTAATTTCTACGAAGATGGTTGAGTGCAGGAAGTTCAAACTTTCCTAGTTTGTGTAACCTAACAAGATGTACAAATTAGTGGATTCGCATCATTTATAAATTAGTTTCTTTAGAAAACAAACATCTTCAGTACCGAACACTGTACTCTGTGAAATAAGTTAATTCGGTTCTAGGAATCAGTTTAATTTCTACGAAGAAGGTTGAGTGCAGCAAGTTCAAACTTTCCTTGTTAATGTAATCTAAAAAGATGGCCAAGTTAGTAGATTCGACTTATTTGTAAAGTAGTTTGTTGAAAACAAACATCTTCATTGCCGAACATTGTACTGTGTGAAATAAGCTGATTCGGTTCTAGGAATCAGTTGCTTTCCTACAAAGAAGGTTGAGTGCAGCAAGTTCAAACTTTCCTTGTTAATGTAATCTAAAAAAGATGGCCAAGTTAAATTCGACTCATTTGTAAAGTAGTTTGTTGAAAACAAACATCTTCATTGCCGAACATTGTACTGTGTGAAATAAGCTGATTCGGTTCTAGGAATCAGTTGCTTTCCTACAAAGAAGGTTGAGTGCAGCAAGTTCAAACTTTCCTTGTTAATGTAATCTAAAACGATGGCTAAGTTAGAAGATTCGCCTCATTTGTAATATACATTGTGTTGAGAAAAAAAACATCCTCATTGCGAACATTGTACTGTGTGAAATAAGCTCATTCGGTTCTAGGAATCAGTTGCTTTCCGACAAAGAAGGTTGAGTGCAGCAAGTTCAAACTTTCCTTGTTAATGTAATCTGAAAAGATGCACAACTTAGTAGATTGGCCTCATTTCTAAAGTAGTTTGTTTAGAAAACAAACATCTTCATTACCGAACACGGTGCTATGTGAAATGAGCGAGTTCGATTCTAGGAATCACTTGCTTTCCTTCGAAGAAGGTTGAGTGCAGCAAGTCAAACTTTCCTACTTTGTGTAATCTAACAAGATGTACAAGTTATTGGAATCGCCTCATTTCTAAAGTAGATTCTTTAGAAAAGAAACATCTTCAGTACGAACACTGTACTGTGTGAAATAAGTTAATTCGAGTTCTAGGAATCAGTTTAATTTCTCTACGAAGAAGGTTGAGTGCAGCAAGTTCAAACTTTCCTTGTTAATGTAATATCAAAAGATGGCCAAGTTAGAACATTCGCCTCATTTGTAAAAAGTACTTTGTTGAAAACAAACATCTTCATTGCGAACATTGTACTGTGTGAAATAAGCTCATTCGGTTCTAGGAATCAGTTGCTTTCATACACGAAGGTTGAGTGCAGCAAGTTCAAACTTTTCTTGTGTAAATGTAATCTGAAAAGATGCACAACTTAGTAGATTGGCCTCATTTCTAAAGTAGTTTGTTTAGAAAACAAATATCTTCATAACCGAACACTATGCTGTGTGAAATGAGCTAGTTCGTTTCTAGGAATCACTTGCTTTCCCTACGAAGAAGGTTGAGTGCAGCAAGTTCAAACTTTCCTACTTTGTGTAATCTAACAAGATGTACAAGATAGTGGAATCGCCTCATTTCTAAAGTAGTTTCTTTACAAAAAGAAACATCTTCAGTACCCGAACATTGTACTGTGTGAAATAACTTAATTCGCTTCTAGGAATCAGTTTAATTTCTACAAAGACAGTTGAGTGCAGCAAGTTCAAACTTTCCTTCTTAATGTAATCTAAAAAGATGGCCAAGTTAGTAGATTCGACTCATTTGTAAAGTAGTTTTTGGGAAAACAAACATCTTCATTGCGAACATTGTACTGTGTGAAATAAGCTCATTCGGTTCTAGGAATCAGTTGCTTTCCTACAAAGAAGGTTGAGTGTAGAAAGTTCAAACTTTCCTTGTTAATGTAATCTGAAAAGATGCACAACTTAGTAGATTGGCCTCATTTCTAAAGTAGTTTGTTTAGACAACAAACATCTTCATTACCGAACACTGTGCTATGTGAAATGAGTTAGTTCGATTCTAGGAATCACTTGCTTTCCTACGAAGAAGGTTGAGTGCAGCAAGTTCAAACTTTCCTAGTTTGTGTAATCTAACAAGATGTACAAGTTTGTGGAATCGCCTCATTTCTAAAGTAGTTTCTTTAGAAAAGAAACATCTTCAGTACCGAACACTGTACTGTGTGAAATAAGTTAATTCGCTTATGGGAATCAGTTTAATTTCTACGAAGAAGGTTGAGTGCAGCAAGTTCAAACTTTCCTTGTTAATGTAATCTCAAAAGATGGCCAAGTTAGAACATTCACCTCATTTGTAAAGTACTTTGTTGAGAAAACAAACATCTTCATTGCCGAACATTTTCCTGTGTGAAATAAGCTCTTTCGGATCTAGGAATCAGGTGCTTTCCTACAAAGAAGGTTGAGAGCAGCAAGTTCAAACTTTCCTTGTTAATGTAATCTAAAAAGATGCACAACTTAGTAGATTGGCCTCATTTCTAAAGTAGTTTGTTTAGAAAACAAACATCTTCATTACGAACACTGTACTATGTGAAAGGAGCTAGTTCGATTCTAGAAATCACTTGCTTTTCCTAACGAAGAAGGTTGAGTGAAGCAAGTTCAAACTTTCCTACTTTGTGCAATCTAAGAAGATGTACAAGTTAGTGGAATCGCCTCATTTCTAAAGTAGTTTCTTTAGAAAAGAAACATCTTCAGTACCGAATACTGTACTGTGTGAAATAAGTTAAATCGCTTCCAGGAATCAGTTTAATTTCTCGAAGAAGGTTGAATGCAGCAAGTTCAAACTTTCCTTGTTAATGTAATCTAAAAGGATGGCCAAGTTAGTAGATTCGACTCATTTGTAAAGTAGTTTGTTGAGAAAACAAACATCTTCATTGCCGAACATTGTACTGTGTGAAATAAGCTCATTCGGTTCTAGGAATCAGTTGTTTTCCTCCAAAGAAGGTTGAGTGCAGCGATTTCAAAATTTCCTTGTTAATGTATCTAAAAAGATGGCCAAGTTAGTAGATTCAACTCATTTGTAAAGTAGTTTGTTGAGAAAACAAACATCTTCATTGCCGAACATTGTACTGTGTGAAATAAGCTCATTCGGTTCTAGGAATCAGTTGCTTTCCTACAAAGACGGTTGAGTGCAGCAAGTTCAAACTTTCCTTGTTAATGTAATCTCAAAAGATGCACAACGTAGTAGATGGGCCTCATTTCTAAAGTAGTTTCTTTATAAAAGAAACATCTTCAGTACAGAACACTGTACTGTGTGAAATAAGTTAATTCGCTTCTAGGAATCACTTTAATTTCTACGAAGAAGGTTGAGTGCAGTAAGTTCAAACTTTTCTTGTTAATGTAATCTAAAAAGATGGCCAAATTAGAAGATTCGCCTCATTTCTTAAGTACTTTGTTGAGAAAACAAACATCTTCATTGCCGAACATTGTACTGTGTGAAATAAGCTCATTCGGTTCTGTGAATCAGTTGCTTTCCTACAAAGAAAGTTGAGTGCAGCAAGTTGAAACTTTCCTTGTTAATGTAACCTGAAAAGATGCACAACTTAGTTGATTGGCCTCATTTCTAAAGCAGTTTGTTTAGAAAACAAACCTTTTCATTGTCGAACTCTGCACTATGTGAAATGAGCTAGTTCTATTCTAGGAATCACTTGCTTTCCTACGAAGAAGGTTGAGTGCAGCAAGTTCAAACTTTCCTAGTTTCTGTAATCTAACAAGATGTACAAGTTAGTGGATTCACCTCATTTCTAAAGTAGTTTCTTTAGAAAAAAAACATCTTCAGTTCGAACACTGTACTGTGTGAAATAAGTTAATTAGGTTCTAGGAATCAGTTTAATTTCTACGAAGAAGGTTGAGTGCAGCAAGTTCAAACTTTCCTTGTTAATGTAATCTAAAAGATGGCCAAGTTAGAAGATTCGCCTCATTTGTAAAGTAGTTTGTTGAGAAGACAAACATCTTCATTGCGAACATTGTACTGTGTGAAATAAGCTGATTCGATTCTAGGAATCAGTTGCTTTCCGACAAAGAAGGTAGAGTGCAGCAAGTTCAAACTTTCCTTGTTAATGTAATCTGAAAAGATGCACAACTTAGTAGATTGGCCTCATTTCTAAAGTAGTTTGTTTAGAAAACAAACATCTTCATTACCGAACACTGTACTATGTGAAATGAACTAGTTTGATTCTAGGAATCACTTGCTTTCCTACGAAGAATGTTGAGTGCAGCAAGGTCAAACTTTCCTACTTTGTGTAATCTAACAAGATGTACAAGTTATTGTATTCGCCTCATTTCTAAATTAGTTTCTTTAGAAGAAACATCTTCAGTACGAACACTGTACTGTGTGAAATAAGTTAATTCGCTTCTAGGAATCAGTTTAATTTCTACGAAGAAGGTTGAGTGCAGCAAGTTCAAACTTTCCTTGTTAATGTAATCTTAAAAGATGGCCAAGTTAGAAGATTTGCCTCATTTGTAAAGTACTTTGTTGAGAAAACAAACATCTTCGTTGCCGAACATTGTACTGTGTGAAATAAGCTCATTCGGATCTAGGAATCAGTTGCTTTCCTACAAAGAAGGTTGAGTACACCAAGTTCAAACTTTCCTTGTTAATGTAATCTGAAAAGATGCACAACTTAGTAGATTGGCCTCATTTCTAAAGTAGTTTGTTTAGAAAACAAACATCTTCAGTACCGAACACTGTACTGTGTGAAATAAGTTAATTCGCTTCTAGGAATCAGTTTAATTTCTACGAAGAAGGTTGAGTGCAGCAAGTTCAAACTTTCCGTGTTAATGTAATCTAAAAAGATGGCCAAGTTAGAAGATTCGCCTCATTTGTAAAGTACTTTGTTGAGAAGACAAACATCTTCATTGCCGATCATTGTACTGTGTGAAATAAGCTCATTCGGTTCTAGGAATCAGTTGCTTTCCGACAAAGAAGGTTGAGTGCAGCAAGTTCAAACTTTCCTTGTTAATGTAATCTGAAAAGATGCACAACTTAGTAGATTGGCCTCATTTCTAAAGTAGTTTGTTAGAAAACAAACATCTTCATTACCGAACACTGTACTATGTGAAATGAACTAGTTCAATTCTAGGAATCACTTGATTTCCTATGAAGAAGGTTGAGTGCAGCAAGTTCAAACTTTCCTACTTTGTGTAATCTAACAAGATGTACATGTTAGTGTATTCGCCTCATTTCTAAATTAGTTTCTTTAGAAAAGAAACATCTTCAGTACCGAACACTGTACTGTGTGAAATAAGTTAATTCACTTCTAGGAATCAGTTTAATTTCTACGAAGAAGGTTGAGTGCAGCAAGTTCAAACTTTCCTTTTTAATGTAATCTAAAAAGATGGCCAAGTTAGAAGATTCGCCTCATTTTTAAAGTACTTTGTGGAGAAAACAAACATCTTCATTGCCAAACATTGTACTGTGTGAAATAAGCTCATTCGGTTCTAGGAATCAGTTGCTTTCCTACAAAGAAGGTTGAGTGCAGCAAGTTCAAACTTTCCTTGTTAATGTAATCTGAAAAGATGCACAACGTAGTAGATTGGCCTCATTTCTAAAGTAGTTTCTTTAGAAAAGAAACATCTTCAGTACCGAACACTGTACTGTGTGAAATAAGTTAATTCGCTTCTAGGAATCAGTTTAATTTCTACGAAGAAGGTTGAGTGAAGCAAGTTCAAACTTTCCTTGTTAATGTAATCTAAAAAGATGGCCAAGTTAGAAGATTCGCCTCATTTGTAAAGTACTTTGATGAGAAAACAAACATCTTCATTGCCGAACATTGTACTGTGTGAAATAAGCTCATTCGGTTCTAGGAATCAGTTGCTTTCCGACAAAGAAGGTTGAGTGCAGCAAGTTCAAACTTTCCTTGTTAATGTAATCTGAAAAGATGCACAACTTAGTAGATTGGCCTCATTTCTAAAGTAGTTTTTTAGAAAACAAACATCTTCATTACCGAACACTGTACTATGTGAAATGAGCTAGTTCGATTCTAGGAATCACTTGCTTTCCTACGAAGAAAGTTGAGTGCAGCAAGGTCAAACTTTCCTACTTTGTGTAATCTAACAAGATGTACAAGTTGTGTATTCGCCTCATTTCTAAATTAGTTTCTTTAGAAAAGAAACATCTTCAGTACCGAACACTGTACTGTGTGAAAGAAGTTAATTCGCTTCTAGGAATCAGTTGCTTTCCTACAAAGAAGGTTGACTGCAGCAAGTTCAAACTTTCCTTGTTAATGTAATCTGAAAAGATGCACAACGTAGTTGATTGGCCTCATTTCTAAAGTAGTTTCTTTAGAAAAGAAACATCTTCAGTACCGAACACTGTACTGTGTGAAATAAGTTAATACGCTTCTAGGAATCAGTTTAATTTCTACGAAGAAGGTTGAGTGCAGCAAGTTCAAACTTTCCTTGTTAATGTAATCTGAAAAGATGCACAACGTAGTAGATTGGCCTCATTTCTAAAGTAGTTTCTTTAGAAAAGAAACATCTTCAGTACCGAACACTGTACTGTGTGAAATAAGTTAATTCGCTTCTAGGAATCAGTTTAATTTCTACGAAGAAGGTTGAGTTCAGCAAGTTCAAACTTTCCTTGTTAATGTAATCTAAAAAGATGGCCAAGTTAGAAGATTCGCCTCATTTGTAAAGTACTTTGTTGAGAAAACAAACATCTTCATTGCCGAACATTGTACTGTGTGAAATAAGCTCATTCGGTTCTAGGAATCAGTTGCTTTCCTACAAAGAAGGTTGAGTGCAGCAAGTTCAAACTCTCCTTGTTAATGTAATCTGAAAAGATGCAAAACTTAGTAGATTGGCCTCATTTCTAAAGTAGTTTGTTTAGAAAACAAACATCTTCATTACCGAACACTGTACTGTGTGAAATAAGTTAATTCGCTTCTAGGAATCAGTTGCTTTCCTACAAAGAAGGTTGAGTGCAGCAAGTTCAAACTTTCCTTGTTAATGTAATCTAAAAAGATAGCCAAGTTAGTAGATTCGCCTCATTTGTAAAGTAGTTTGTTGAGAAAATTAACATCTTTATTGCCGAACATTGTACTGTGTGAAATAAGCTCATTCGGTTCTAGGAATCAGTTGCTTTCCTACAAACAAGGTTGAGTGCAGCAACTTCAAACTTTCCATCTTAATGTAATGTAAAACGATGTCCAAGTTAGTAGATTCGCTTCATTTCTAAAGTAGTTTCTTTAGAAAACAAACCTAAATTGCCAAACTTTGTACTTTCTGAAAGGAGCTAATTCAGTTCTAGGAATCCGTTTACTTTCTACGAAAATGGTTGAGTTTAGCAAGTTCAAGTTTTCCTTGTTAATGTGGTCTGAAAAGATGTCCAAGTTAGTAGATTTTCCTCATTGGTAAAGTAGTTTGTTGAGAAAACAAACATCTTCATTGCCGAACATTGTTCTGTGTGAACAAAGCTAATTTAGTTCAAGAATTAAGTTGCTTTCCTACAAAGAAGGTTGAATGTAGCCAGTTCAATCTTTCCTTGTTAATGTAACCTAAAAAGATGCATGACTTAGTAGATTGGCCTCATTTCTAAAGTAGTTTCTTTAGAAAAGAAACATCTTCAGTACCGAACACTGTACTGTGTGAAATGAGTTAATTCGCTTCTAGGAGTCAGTTTAACTTCTAGGAAGATTGTTGAGTGCAGGAAGTTCAAACTTTCCTAGTTTGTGTAATCTAACAAGATGTACAAGTTAGTGGATTCTCATCATTTCTAAATTAGTTTCTTTAGAAAACAAACATCTTCAGTACCGAACACTGTACTGTGTGAAATAAGTTAATTCGGTTCTAGGAATCAGGTGCTTTCCTAAAAAGAAGGTTGAGGTCAGCAAGTTCAAACGTTCCTTGTTAATGTAATCTAAAAAGATGGCCAAGTTAGTAGATTCGCCTCATTTGTAAAGTAGTTTGTTGAGAAAATTAACATCTTTATTGCCGAACATTGTACTGTGTGAAATAAGCTCATTCGGTTCTAGGAATCAGTTGCTTTCCTACAAACAAGGTTGAGTGCAGCAACTTCAAACTTTCCTTCTTAATGTAATGTAAAACGATGTCCAAGTTAGTAGATTCGCTTCATTTCTAAAGTAGTTTCTTTAGAAAACAAACCTAAATTGCCAAACTTTGTACTTTGTGAAATGTGCTCATTCAGTTCTAGGAATCCGTTTACTTTCTACGAAAATGGTTGAGTTTAGCAAGTTCAAACTTTCCTTGTTAATGTGGTCTGAAAAAGATGTCCAAGTTAGTAGACTTGCCTCATTGGTAAAGTAGTTTTTGAGAAAAGAAACATCTTCATTGCGAACATTGTTCTGTGTGAACAAAGCTAATTTATTTCAAGAATTCAGTTGCTTTCCTAGAAAGAAGGTTGAATGTAGCCAGTTCAATCTTTCCTTGTTAATGTAACCTAAAAGATGCACGACTTAGTAGATTGGCCTCATTTCTAAAGTAGTTTCTTTAGAAAAGAAACATCTTCAGTACCGAACACTGTACTGTGTGAAATGAGTTAATTCGCTTCTAGGAGTCAGTTTAACTTCTAGGAAGATTGTTGAGTGCAGGAAGTTCAAACTTTCCTAGTTTGTGTAATCTAACAAGATGTACAAGTTAGTGGATTCTCATCATTTCTAAATTAGTTTCTTTAGAAAACAAACATCTTCAGTACCGAACACTGTACTGTGTGAAATAAGTTAATTCGGTTCTAGGAATCAGGTGCTTTCCTACAAAGAAGGTTGAGTGCAGCAAGTTCAAACGTCCTTGTTAATGTAATCTAAAAAGATGGCCAAGTTAGTAGATTCGCCCCATCTGTAAAGTAGTTTGTTGACAAAACAAACATCTTCATTGCCGAACATTGTACTGTGTGAAATAAGCTCATTCGGTTCTAGGAATCAGTTGCTTTCCTACAAAGAAGGTTGAGTGCAGAAAGTTCAAACTTTCCTTGTTAATGTAATCTGAAAAGATGCACAACATAGTACATTGGCCTCATTTCTAATGTAGTTTCTTTAGAAAAGAAACATCTTCAGTACCGAACACTGTACTGTGTGAAATAAGTTAATTGGCTTCTGGGAGTCAGTTTAATTTCTACGAAGAAGGTTGAGTGCAGCAAGTTCAAACTTTCCTTGTTAATGTAATCTAAAAAGATGGCCAAGTTAGAAGATTCACCTCATTTGTAAAGTACTTTGTTGAGAAAACAAACATCTTCATTGCCGAACATTGTACTGTGTGAAATAAGCTCATTCGGTTCTAGGAATCAGTTGCTTTCCGACAAAGAAGGTTGAGTGCAGCAAGTTCAAACTTTCCTTGTTAATGTAATCTGAAAAGATGCACAACTTAGTAGATTGGCCTCATTTCTAAAGTAGTTTGTTTAGATAACAAACATCTTCATTACCGAACACTGTACTATGTGAAATGAACTAGTTCGATTCTAGGAATCACTTGCTTTCCTATGAACAAGGTTGAGTGCAGCAAGTTCAAACTTTCCTACTTTGTGTAATCTAACAAGATGTACAAGTTAGTGTATTCGCCTCATTTCTAAATTAGTTTCTTTAGAAAAGAAACATCTTCAGTACCGAACACTGTACTGTGTGAAATAAGGTAATTCACTTCTAGGAATCAGTTTAATTTCTACGAAGAAGGTTGAGTGCAGCAACTTCAAACTTTCCTTTTTAATGTAATCTAAAAAGATGGCCAAGTTAGAAGATTCGCCTCATTTGTAAAGTACTTTGTTGAGAAAACAAACATCTTCATTGCCGAACATTGTACTGTGTGAAATAAGCTCATTCGGTTCTAGGAATCAGTTGCTTTCCTACAAAGAAGGTTGAGTACAGCAAGTTCAAACTTTCCTTGTTAATGTAATCTGAAAAGATGCACAACTTAGTAGATTGGCCTCATTTCTAAAGTAGTTTCTTTAGAAAACAAACATCTTCATTACCGAACACTGGTCTATGTGAAATGAGCTAGTTCGATTCTAGGAATCACTTGCTTTCCTACGAAGAAGATTGAGTGCAGCAAGTTCAAACTTTCCTTGTTAACGTAATCTGAAAAGATGCACAACGTAGTAGATTGGCCTCATTTCTAAAGTAGTTTCTTTAGAAAAGAAACATCTTCAGTACCGAACACTGTACTGTGTGAAATAAGTTAATTCGCTTCTAGGAATCAGTTTAATTTCTACGAAGAAGGTTGAGTGCAGCAAGTTCAAGCTTTCCTTGTTAATGTAATCTCAAAAGATGGCCAGGTTAGAAGATTCACCTCATTTGTAAAGTACTTTGTTGAGAAAACAAACATCTTCATTTCCGAACATTGTACTGTGTGAAATAAGCTCATTCGGATCTAGGAATCAGTTGCTTTCCTACAAAGAAGGTTGAGTGCAGCAAGTTCGACTTTTCCTTGTTAATGTAATCTAAAAAGATGGCCAAGTTAGTAGATTCTCCTCATTTGTAAAGTAGTTTGTTGAGAAAACAAACATCTTAATTGCCAAACATTGTACTGTGGGAAATAAGCTCATTCGGTTCTAGGAATCAGTTGCTTTCCTACAAAGAAGGTTGAGTGCAGCAAGTTCAAATGTTCCTTCTTAATGTAATCTGAAAAGATGCACAACTTAGTAGATTGGCCTCATTTCTAAAGTAGTTTGTTTAGGAAACAAACATCTTCATTACCGAACACTGTACTATGTGAAATGAACTAGTTCGATTCTAGGAATCACTTGCTTTCCTATGAACAAGGTTGAGTGCAGCAAGTTCAAACTTTCCTACTTTGTGTAATCTAACAAGATGTACAAGTTAGTGTATTCGCCTCATTTCTAAATTAGTTTCTTTAGAAAAGAAACATCTTCAGTACCGAACACTGTACTGTGTGAAATAAGTTAATTCGCTTCTAGGAATCAGTTTAATTTCTACGAAGAAGGTTGAGTGAAGCAAGTTCAAACTTTCCTTGTTAATGTAATCTAAAAAGATGGCCAAGTTAGAAGATTCGCCTCATTTGTAAAGTACTTTGATGAGAAAACAAACATCTTCATTGCCGAACATTGTACTGTGTGAAATAAGCTCATTCGGTTCTGGGAATCAGTTGCTTTCCGACAAAGAAGGTTGAGTGCAGCAAGTTCAAACTTTCCTTGTTAATGTAATCTGAAAAGATGCACAACTTAGTAGATTGGCCTCATTTCTAAAGTACTTTGTTTAGAAAACAAATATCTTCATTACCGAACACTGTACTATGTGAAATGAGCTAGTTCGATTCTAGGAATCACTTGCTTTCCTACGAAGAAAGTTGAGTGCAGCAAGGTCAAACTTTCCTACTTTGTGTAATCTAACAAGATGTACAAGTTGTGTATTCGCATCATTTCTAAATTAGTTTCTTTAGAAAAGAAACATCTTCAGTACCGAACACTGTACTGTGTGAAAGAAGTTAATTCGCTTCTAGGAATCAGTTGCTTTCCTACAAAGAAGGTTGACTGCAGCAAGTTCAAACTTTCCTTGTTAATGTAATCTGAAAAGATGCACAACGTAGTTGATTGGCCTCATTTCTAAAGTAGTTTCTTTATAAAAGAAACATCTTCAGTACCGAACACTGTACTGTGTGAAATAAGTTAATTCGCTTCTAGGAATCAGTTTAATTTCTACGAAGAAGGTTGAGTGCAGCAAGTTCAAACTTTCCTTGTTACTGTAATCTGAAAAGATGCACAACGTAGTAGATTGGCCTCATTTCTAAAGTAGTTTCTTTAGAAAAGAAACATCTTCAGTACCGAACACTGTACTGTGTGAAATAAGTTAATTCGCTTCTAGGAATCAGTTTAATTTCTACGAAGAAGGTTGAGTTCAGCAAGTTCAAACTTTCCTTGTTAATGTAATCTAAAAAGATGGCCAAGTTAGAAGATTCGCCTCATTTGTAAAAAGTACTTTGTTGAAAAAACAAACATCTTCATTGCGAACATTGTACTGTGTGAAATAAGCTCATTCGGTTCTAGGAATCAGTTGCTTTCCTACAAAGAAGGTTGAGTGCAGCAAGTTCAAACTCTCCTTGTTAATGTAATCTGAAAAGATGCAAAACTTAGTAGATTGGCCTCATTTCTAAAGTAGTTTGTTTAGAAAACAAACATCTTCATTACCGAACACTGTACTGTGTGAAATAAGTTAATTCGCTTCTAGGAATCAGTTGCTTTCCTACAAAGAAGGTTGAGTGCAGCAAGTTCAAACTTTCCTTGTTAATGTAATCTAAAAAGATGGCCAAGTTAGTAGATTCGCCTCATTTGTAAAGTAGTTTGTTGAGAAAATTAACATCTTTATTGCGAACATTGTACTGTGAAATAAGCTCATTCGGTTCTAGGAATCAGTTGCTTTCCTACAAACAAGGTTGAGTGCAGCAACTTCAAACTTTCCATCTTAATGTAATGTAAAACGATGTCCAAGTTAGTAGATTCGCTTCATTTCTAAAGTAGTTTCTTTAGAAAACAAACCTAAATTGCCAAACTTTGTACTTTGTGAAATGTGCTCATTCAGTTCTAGGAATCCGTTTACTTTCTACGAAAATGGTTGAGTTTAGCAAGTTCAAACTTTCCTTGTTAATGTGGTCTGAAAAGATGTCCAAGTTAGTAGACTTGCCTCATTGGTAAAGTAGTTTTTTGAGAAAAGAAACATCTTCATTGCCGAACATTGTTCTGTGTGAACAAAGCTAATTTATTTCAAGAATTCAGTTGCTTTCCTAGAAAGAAGGTTGAATGTAGCCAGTTCAATCTTTCCTTGTTAATGTAACCTAAAAAGATGCACGACTTAGTAGATTGGCCTCATTTCTAAAGTAGTTTCTTTAGAAAAGAAACATCTTCAGTACCGAACACTGTACTGTGTGAAATGAGTTAATTCGCTTCTAGGAGTCAGTTTAACTTCTAGGAAGATTGTTGAGTGCAGGAAGTTCAAACTTTCCTAGTTTGTGTAATCTAACAAGATGTACAAGTTAGTGGATTCTCATCATTTCTAAATTAGTTTCTTTAGAAAACAAACATCTTCAGTACCGAACACTGTACTGTGTGAAATAAGTTAATTCGGTTCTAGGAATCAGGTGCTTTCCTACAAAGAAGGTTGAGTGCAGCAAGTTCAAACGTCCTTGTTAATGTAATCTAAAAAGATGGCCAAGTTAGTAGATTCGCCCCATCTGTAAAGTAGTTTGTTGACAAAACAAACATCTTCATTACCGAACATTGTACTGTGTGAAATAAGCTCATTCGGTTCTAGGAATCAGTTGCTTTCCTACAAAGAAGGTTGAGTGCAGAAAGTTCAAACTTTCCTTGTTAATGTAATCTGAAAAGATGCACAACATAGTACATTGGCCTCATTTCTAATGTAGTTTCTTTAGAAAAGAAACATCTTCAGTACCGAACACTGTACTGTGTGAAATAAGTTAATTGGCTTCTGGGAGTCAGTTTAATTTCTAAGAAGAAGGTTGAGTGCAGCAAGTTCAAACTTTCCTTGTTAATGTAATCTAAAAAGATGGCCAAGTTAGAAGATTCACCTCATTTGTAAAGTACTTTGTTGAGAAAACAAACATCTTCATTGCCGAACATTGTACTGTGTGAAATAAGCTCATTCGGTTCTAGGAATCAGTTGCTTTCCGACAAAGAAGGTTGAGTGCAGCAAGTTCAAACTTTCCTTGTTAATGTAATCTGAAAAGATGCACAACTTAGTAGATTGGCCTCATTTCTAAAGTAGTTTGTTTAGATAACAAACATCTTCATTACCGAACACTGTACTATGTGAAATGAACTAGTTCGATTCTAGGAATCACTTGCTTTCCTATGAACAAGGTTGAGTGCAGCAAGTTCAAACTTTCCTACTTTGTGTAATCTAACAAGATGTACAAGTTAGTGTATTCGCCTCATTTCTAAATTAGTTTCTTTAGAAAAGAAACATCTTCAGTACCGAACACTGTACTGTGTGAAATAAGTTAATTCACTTCTAGGAATCAGTTTAATTTCTACGAAGAAGGTTGAGTGCAGCAACTTCAAACTTTCCTTTTTAATGTAATCTAAAAAGATGGCCAAGTTAGAAGATTCGCCTCATTTGTAAAAGTACTTTGTTGAGAAAACAAACATCTTCATTGCCGAACATTGTACTGTGTGAAATAAGCTCATTCGGTTCTAGGAATCAGTTGCTTTCCTACAAAGAAGGTTGAGTACAGCAAGTTCAAACTTTCCTTGTTAATGTAATCTGAAAAGATGCACAACTTAGTAGATTGGCCTCATTTCTAAAGTAGTTTCTTTAGAAAACAAACATCTTCATTACCGAACACTGGTCTATGTGAAATGAGCTAGTTCGATTCTAGGAATCACTTGCTTTCCTACGAAGAAGGTTAGTGCAGCAAGTTCAAACTTTCCTTGTTAACGTAATCTAAAAAGATGTACAAGTTAGTAGATTGGCCTCATTTCTAAAGTAGTTTCTTTAGAAAACAAACATCTTCAGTACGAACACTGTACTGTGTGAAATAAGTTAATTAAGGTTCTAGGAATCAGTTTAATTTCTACGAAGAAGGTTGAGTGCAGCAAGTTCAAACTTTCCTTGTTAATGTAATCTCAAAAGATGGCCAAGTTAGAAGTTTCGCCTCATTTGTAAAGTAGTTTGTTGAAAACAAACATCTTCATTGCTGAACATTGTACTGTGTGAAATAAGCTCATTCGGTTCTAGGAATCAGTTGCTTTCCTACAAAGAAGGTTGAGTGCAGCAAGTTCAAACTTTCCTTGTTAATGTAATCTAAAAAGATACACAACTTAGTAGATTGGCCTCATTTCTAAAGTAGTTTGTTTAGAAAACAAACATCTTCATTGCGAACAATGTACTATGTGAAATGAGCTAGTTCGATTCAGGAATCACTTGCTTTCCTACGAAGAAGGTTGAGTGCAGCAAGTTCAAACTTTCCTACTTTGTGTAATCTAACAAGATGTACAAGTTAGTAGATTCGCCTCATTTCTAAAGTAGTTTCTTTAGAAAACAAACATCTTCATTGCGAACACTGTACTGTGTGAAATAAGTTAATTAGGTTCTAGGAATCAGTTTAATTTCTACAAAGAAGGTTGAGTGCAGCAAGTTCAAACTTTCCTTGTTAATGTAATCTAAAAAGATGGCCAAGTTAGAAGATTCGCCTCATTTGTAAAAGTAGTTTGTTGAGAAAACAAACATCTTCATTTCGAACATTGTACTGTGTGAAATAAGCTCATTCGGTTCTAGGAATCAGTTGCTTTCCTACAAAAGAAGGTTGAGTGCAGCAAGTTCAAACTTTCCTTGTTAATGTAATCTAAAAGATGGCCAAGTTAGTAGATTCTCCTCATTTTAAAAGTAGTTTGTTAGAAAACAAACATCTTCATTGCAGAACATTGTACTGTGTGAAATAAGCTCATTCGGTTCTAGGAATCAGTTGCTTTCCTACAAAAGAAGGTTGAGTGCAGCAAGTTCAAATTTTCCTTCTTAATGTAATCTAAAAAGATGCACAAGTTAGTAGATTGGCCTCATTTCTAAAGTAGTTTGTTTAGAAAACAAACATCTTCATTACCGAACACTGTACTGTGTGAAATGAACTAGTTCGATTCTAGGAATCACTTGCTTTCCTATGAAGAAGGTTGAGTGCAGCAAGTTCAAACTTTCCTACTTTGTGTAATCTAACAAGATGTACAAGTTAGTAGATTCGCCTCATTTCTAAAGTAGTTTCTTTAGAAAAGAAACATCTTCATTACCGAACACTGTACTGTGTGAAATAAGTTAATTCACTTCTAGGAATCAGTTTAATTTCTACGAAAAGGTTGAGTGCAGCAAGTTCAAACTTTCCTTTTTAATGTAATCTAAAAAGATGGCCAAGTTAGAAGATTCGCCTCATTTGTAAAAGTACTTTGTTGAGAAAACAAACATCTTCATTGCCGAACATTGTACTGTGTGAAATAAGCTCATTCGGTTCTAGGAATCAGTTGCTTTCCTACAAAGAAGGTTGAGTACAGCAAGTTCAAACTTTCCTTGTTAATGTAATCTGAAAAGATGCACAACTTAGTAGATTGCCCTCATTTCTAAAGTAGTTTCTTTAGAAAACAAACATCTTCATTACCGAACACTGTACTATGTGAAAGGAGCTAGTCGGATTCTAGGAATCACTTGCTTTCCTCTGAAGAAGGTTGAGTGCAGCAAGTTCAAACTTTCCTTTTGTGTAATCTTACAAGATACACAAGTTAGTGGATTCGCCTCATTTCTAAAGTAGTTTCTTTAGAAAACAAACATCTTACAGTACCGACACTGTACTGTGTGAAATAAGATAATTCGAGTTCTAGGAATCATTTTGATTTCTCAAGAAGAAGGTTAAGTGCAGCAAGTTAAAACTTTCCTTGTTAATGTAATCTAAAAAGATGGCCAAGTTAGAAGATTCGCCTCATTTGTAAAGTACTTTGTTGAGAAAACAAACATCTTCATTGCGAACATTGTACTGTGTGAAATAAGCTCATTAGGTTCTAGCAATCAGTTGCTTTCCTACAAAAGAAGGTTGAGTGCAGCAAGTTCAAACTTTCCTTGTTAATGTAATCTAAAAAGATGGCCAAGTTAGTAGATTCGCCTCATTTTTAAAGTAGTTTGTTGGAGAAAACAAACATCTTCATTGCCGAACATTTCCACTGTGTGAAATAAGCTCATTCGGTTCTAGGAATCAGTTGCTTTCCTACAAAGAAGGTTGAGTGCAGCAAGTTCAAACTTTACTTGTTAATGTAATCTGAAAGATGCACAACATAGTAGATTGGCCTCATTTCTAAAGTAGTTTCTTTAGAAAACAAACATCTTCAGTACCTAACACTGTATTGTGTGAAATAAGTTAATTAGGTTCTAGGAATCAGTTTAATTTTCTACAAGAAGGTTGAGTGCAGCAAGTTCAAACTTTCCTTGTTAATGTAATCTAAAAGATGGCCAAGTTAGAAGATTTGCCTCATTTGTATAATACTTTCTTGAGAAAACAAACATCTTCATTGCCGAGCATGGTACTGTGTGAAATAAGCTCATTCGATTCTAGGAATCAGTTGCTTTCCTCCAAAGAAGGTTGAGTGCAGCAAGTTCAAACTTTCCTTGTTAATGTAATCTAAAAAGATGGCCAAGTTTGTAGATTTGCCTCATTTTGTAAAGTAGTTTGTTGAGAAAACAAACATCTTCATTGCCAAACATTGTACTGTGTGAAATAAGCTCATTCGGTTCTAGGAATCAGTTGCTTTCCTACAAAGAAGGTTGAGTGCAGCAAGTTCAAACTTTCCTTGTTAATGTAATCTAAAAAGATGCACAACTTAGTAGATTGGCCTCATTTCTAAAGCAGTTTGTTTAGAAAACAAACATCTTCATTATCGAACATTGTACTATGTGAAATAAGCTAATTAGGTTCTAGGAATCACTTGCTTTCCTACAAAGAAAGGTTGAGTGCAGCAAGTTCAAACTTTCCTTGTTTGTGTAATCTAACAAGATGTACAAGTTAGTGGATTCGCCTCATTTCTCAAGTAGTTTCTTAGAAAGAAACATCTTCATTACCGACACTGTACTGTGTGAAATAAGTTAATTGGCTTCTAGGAATCAGTTTAATTTCTACAAAGAAGGTTGAGTGCAGCAAGTTCAAACTTTCCTTGTTAATGTAATCTGAAAAGATGGCCAAGTTAGAAGATTCGCCTCATTTCTAAAGTACTTTGTTGAAAACAAACATCTTCATTGCGAACATTGTACTGTGTGAAATAAGCTAATTCGGTTCTAGGAATCAGTTGTTTTCCTACAAAGAAGGTTGAGTACAGCAAGTTCAAACTTTTTCTTGTTAATGTAATCTAAAAAGATGCACAACTTAGTAGATTGGCCTCATTTCTAAAGTAGTTTGTTTAGAAAACAAACATCTTCATTACCGAACACTGTACTATGTGAAATGAGCTAGTTTGATTCTAGGAATCACTTGCTTTCCTACAAAGAAGGTTGAGTGCAGCAAGTTCAAACTTTTCTAGTTTGTGTAATCTAACAAGATGTACAAGTTAGTGGATTCGCCTCATTTCTAAAGTAGTTTCTTGAGAAAAGAAACATCTTCATTACGAACACTACTGTGTGAAATAAGTTAATTCGGTTCTAGGAATCAGTTTGCTTTTCTACAAAGAAGGTTGAGTGCAGCAAGTTCAAACTTTCCTTGTTAATGTAATCTAAAAGATGGCCACGTTAGTAGATTCACCTCATTTTGTAAAAGTAGTTTTTTAGAAAACAAACATCTTCATTGCCGAACATTGTACTGTGTGAAATAAGCTCATTCGGTTCTAGGAATCAGTTGCTTTCCTACAAAAAGGTTGAGTGCAGCAAGTTCAAACTTTCCTTGTTAATGTAATCTCAAAAGATGGCCAAGTTAGAAGATTCGCCTCATTTGTAAAGTAGTTTGTTGAGAAAACAAACATCTTCATTGCCGAACATTGTACTGTGTGAAATAAGCTCATTAGGTTCTAGGAATCAGTTGCTTTCCTACAAAGAAGGTTGAGTGCAGCAAGTTCAAACTTTCCTTGTTAATGTAATCTAAAAGATGTACAAGTTAGTAGATTGGCCTCATTTCTAAAGTAGTTTCTTAGAAAAAGAAACATCTTCATTTACCGAACATTGTACTGTGTGAAATAAGCTAATTCGGTTCTAGGAATCAGTTTGCTTTCTACAGAAGAAGGTTGAGTGCAGCAAGTTCAAACTTTCCTTGTTAATGTAATCTAAAAAGATGTACAAGTTAGTAGATTCGCCTCATTTCTGTAAAGTAGTTTCTTGAGAAAACAAACATCTTCATTGCGAACATTGTACTGTGTGAAATAAGCTCATTCGGTTCTAGAAATCAGTTTGCTTTCTACAAAGAAGTTGAGTGCAGCAAGTTCAAACTTTCCTTGTTAATGTAATCTAAAAAGATGTACAAGTTAGTAGATTTGGCCTCATTTCTAAAGTAGTTTGTTTAGAAAACAAACATCTTCATTGCCGAACATTGTACTGTGTGAAATAAGCTCATTCGGTTCTAGGAATCAGTTGCTTTCTACAAAGAAGGTTGAGTGCAGCAAGTTCAAACTTTCCTTGTTAATGTAATCTAAAAAGATGCACAAGTTAGTAGATTGGCCTCATTTCTAAAGTAGTTTGTTTGAAAACAAACATCTTCATTACCGAACATTGCACTGTGTGAAATAAGCTAATTCGGTTCTAGGAATCACTTGCTTTCCTACAAAGAAGGTTGAGTGCAGCAAGTTCAAACTTTCCTAGTTTGTGTAATCTAACAAGATGTACAAGTTAGTAGATTCGCCTCATTTCTAAAGTAGTTTTCTTTAGAAAACAAACATCTTCAGTACCTAACACTGTACTGTGTGAAATAAGTTAATTCGGTTCTAGGAATCAGGTGCTTTCCTACAAAGAAGGTTGAGTGCAGCAAGTTCAAACTTTCCTTGTTAATGTAATCTAAAAAGATGGCCAAGTTAGTAGATTCGCCTCATTTGTAAAGTAGTTTGTTGAAAACAAACATCTTCATTGCCGAACATTGTACTGTGTGAAATAAGCAAATTCGGTTCTAGGAATCAGTTGCTTTCCTACAAAGAAGGTTGAGTGCAGCAAGTTCAAACTTTCCTGGTTAATGTAATCTAAAAGATGTACAAGTTAGTAGATTTGCCTCATTTGTAAAGTAGTTTGTTGAGAAAAAAAACATCTTCATTGCCCGAACATTGTACTGTGTGAAATAAGCTCATTCGGTTCTAGGAATCAGTTGCTTTCCTACAAAAAGGTTGAGTGCAGCAAGTTCAACTTTCCTTGTTAATGTAATCTGAAAAGATGCACAAGTTAGTAGATTGGCCTCATTTCTAAAGTAGTTTCTTTAGAAAAGAAACATCTTCAGTACCTAACACTGTACTGTGTGAAATAAGTTAATTGTTTCTAGGAATCAGTTTAATTTCTACAAAGAAGGTTGAGTGCAGCAAGTTCAAATTTCCTTGTTAATGTAATCTAAAAAGATGGCCAAGTTAGTAGATTCGCCTCATTTGTAAAGTAGTTTGTTGAAGAAAACAAACACCTTCATTACCGAACATTGTACTGTGTGAAATAAGCTAATTCGGTTCTAGGAATCAGTTGCTTTCCTACAAAGAAGGTTGAGTGCAGCAAGTTCAAACTTTCCTTGTTAATGTAATCTGAAAAGATGCACAAGTTAGTAGATTGGCCTCATTTCTAAAGTAGTTTCTTAAGAAAACAAACATATTCATTGCCGAACACTGTACTGTGTGAAATAAATTAATTCGGTTCTAGAAATCAGTTTAATTTCTACAAAGAAGGGTTGAGTGCAGCAAGTTCAAACTTTCCTTGTTAATGTAATCTGAAAAGATGCACAAGTTAGTAGATTGGCCTCATTTCTAAAGTAGTTTCTTAGAAAACAAACATCTTCATTACCGAACACTGTACTGTGTGAAATAAGTTAATTCGGTTCTAGGAATAAGTTTAATTTCTACAAAGAAGGTTGAGTGCAGCAAGTTCAAACTTTCCTTGTTAATGCAATCTGAAAAGATGCACAAGTTAGTAGATTGGCCTCATTTCTAAAGTATTTTGTTTAGAAAACAAACATCTTCATTACCGAACACTGTACTATGTGAAATGAGCTAGTTTGATTCTAGGAATCACTTGCTTCCTACGAAGAAGGTTGAGTGCAGCAAGTTCAAACTTTCCTACTTTGTGTAATCTAACAAGATGTACAAGTTAGTGGATTCGCCTCATTTCTAAAGTAGTTTCTTTAGAAGAGAAACATCTTCAGTACCGAACACTGTACTGTGTGAAATAAGTTAATTCGCTTCTAGGAATCAGTTTAATTTCTCGAAGAAGGTTGAGTGCAGCAAGTTCAAACTTTCCTTGTTAATGTAATCTAAAAAGATGGCAAAGTTAGAACATTCGCCTCATTTGTAAAGTACTTTGTTGAGAAAACAAACATCTTCATTGCCGAACATTGTACTGTGTGAAATAAGCTAATTTGGTTCTAGGAATCAATTGCTTTCCTACAAAGAATGTTGAGTGCAGCAACTTCAAACTTTCCTTTTTAATGTAATCTCAAAAGATGGCCAAGTTAGAAGATTCGCCTCATTTGTAAAGTAGTTTGTTGAGAAAACAAACATCTTCATTGCCGAACATTGTACTGTGTGAAATAAGCTCATTCGGTTCTAGGAATCAGTTGCTTTCCTACAACGAAGGTTGAGTGCAGCAAGTTCAAACTTTCCTTGTTAATGTAATCTGAAAAGATGCACAACGTAGTAGATTGGCCTCATTTCTAAAGTAGTTTCTTTAGAAAAGAAACATCTTCAGTACCGAACACTGCACTTGTGAAATAAGTTAATTCGCTTCTAGGAATCAGGTTAATTTCTACGAAGAAGGTTGACTGCAGCAAGTTCAAACTTTCCTTGTTAATGTAATCTCAAAAGATGGCCAAGTTAGAAGATTCGCCTCATTTGTAAAGTACTTTGTTGAGAAAACAAACATCTTCATTGCCGAAAATTGTACTGTGTGAAATAAGCTCATTCGGTTCTAGGAATCAGTTGCTTTCCTACAAAGAAGGTTGAGTGCAGCAAGTTCAAACTTTCCTTGTTAATGTAATCTGAAAAGATGCACAACGTAGTACATTGGCCTCATTCCTAAAGTAGTTTCTTTAGAAAAGAAACATCTTCAGTACCGAACACTGTACTGTGTGAAATAAGTTAATTCGCTTGTAAGAATCAGTTTAATTTCTACGAAGAAGGTTGAGTGCAGCAAGTACAAACATTCCTTGTTAATGTAATCTAAAAGATGGCCAAGTTAGAAGATTCGCCTCATTTGTAAAGTACTTTGTTGAGAAAACAAACATCTTCATTGCCGAACATTGTACTGTGTGAAATAAGCTCATTTGGTTCTAGGAATCAGTTGCTTTCCTACAAAGAAGGTTAAGTGCATCAAGTTCAAACTTTCCTTGTTAATGTAATCTAAAAAGATGGCGAAGTTAGTAGATTCGCCTCATTTGTAAAGTAGTTTGTTGAGAAAACAAACATCTTCATTGCGAACATTTTACTGTTTGAAATAAGCTCATGCGGATCTAGGAATCAGTTGCTTTCCTACAAAGAAGGTTGAGTGCAGCAACTTCAAACTTTCCTTGTTAATGTAATCTCAAAAGATGCACAACGTAGTAGATTGGCCTCATTTCTAAAGTAGTTTCTTTAGAAAAGAAACATCTTCAGTACGAACACTGTACTGTGTGAAATAAGTTAATTCGCTTCTAGGAATCAGTTTAATTTCTACAAAAGAAGGTTGAGTGCAGCAAGTTCAAACGTTCCTTGTTAATGTACTCTAAAAAGATGGCCAAGTTAGAAGATTTCGCCTCATTTGTAAAGTACTTTGTTGAGAAAACAAATATCTTCATTGCGAACATTGTACTGTGTGAAATAAGCTCATTCGGTTCTAGAAATCAGTTGCTTTCCTACAAAGAAGATTGAGTGCAGCAAGTTCAAACTTTCCTTGTTAATGTAATCTGAAAAGATGCACAACTTAGTAGATTGGCCTCCTTTCTAAAGTAGTTTGTTTAGAAAACAAACATCTTCATTGCCGAACATTGTACTGTGTGAAATAAGCTCATTCGGTTCTAGGAATCAGTTGCTTTTCTACAAAGAAGGTTGAGTGCAGCAAGTTCAAACTTTCCTTGTTAATGTAATCTGAAAAGATGCACAACTTAGTAGATTGGCCTCATTTCTAAAGTAGTTTGTTTAGAAAACAAACTTCTTCATTACCGAACTCTGCACTATGTGAAATGAGCTATTTCGATTCTAGGAATCACTTGCTTTCCTACAAAGAAAGTTGAGTGCAGCAAGTTCAAACTTTCCTACTTTGTGTAATCTAACAAGATGTACAAGTTAGTGGATTCGCCTCATTTCTAAAGTAGTTTCTTTAGAAAACAAACATCTTCAGTACCGAACACTGTACTGTGTGAAATAAGTTAATTCGGTTCTCGGAATCAGGTGCTTTCCTACAAAGAAGGTTGAGTGCAGCAAGTTCAAACTTTCCTTGTTAATGAAATCTAAAAAGATGGCCACGTTAGTAGATTCGCCTCATTTGTACAGTAGTTTGTTGAGAAAACAAACATCTTCATTGCCGAACATTGTACTGTGTGAAATAAGCAAATTCGGTTCTAGGAATCAGTTGCTTTCCTACAAAGAAGGTTGAGTGCAGCAAGTTCAAACTTTCCTGGTTAATGTAATCTAAAAAGATGGCCAAGTTAGTAGATTCAACTCATTTGTAATGTAGTTTGTTGAGAAAAAAAACATCTTCATTGCCGAACATTGCACTGTGTGAAATAAGCTCATTCGGTTCTAGGAATCAGTTGCTTTCCTACAAAAAAGGTTGAGTGCAGCAAGTTCCAACTTTCCTTGTTAATGTAATCTGAAAAGATGCACAAGTTAGTAGATTCGCCTCATTTCTAAAGTAGTTTGTTAGAAAACAAACATCTTCATTACGAACATTGTACTGTGTGAAATAAGTTAATTCGGTTCTAGGAATCAGTTTAATTTCTACAAAGAAGGTTGAGTGCAGCAAGTTCCAAATTTCCTTGTTAATGTAATCTAAAAAGATGGCCAAGTTAGTAGATTCGCCTCATTTGTAAAGTAGTTTGTTGAGAAAACAAACATCTTCATTGCGAACATTGTACTGTGTGAAATAAGCTCATTCGGTTCTAGGAATCAGTTGCTTTCCTACAAAGAAGGTTGAGTGCAGCAAGTTCAAACTTTCCTTGTTAATGTAATCTAAAAAGATGCACAAGTTAGTAGATTGGCCTCATTTCTAAAGTAGTTTCTTAAGAAAGAAACATATTCAGTACCGAACACTGTACTGTGTGAAATAAATTAATTGTTTCTAGAAATCAGTTTAATTTCTACAAAGAAGGTTTGAGTGCAGCAAGTTCAAACTTTCCTTGTTAATGTAATCTAACAAGATGTACAAGTTAGTAGATTGGCCTCATTTCTAAAGTAGTTTCTTAGGAAAAGAAACATCTTCAGTACCGAACACTGTACTGTGTGAAATAAGTTAATTCGGTTCTAGGAGGAATCACTTTTAATTTCTCTGAAGAAGGTTGAGTGCAGCAAGTTCAAACTTTCCTTGTTAATGCAATCTAAAAAGATGCACAAGTTAGTAGATTGGCCTCATTTCTAAAGTATTTTGTTTAGAAAACAAACATCTTCATTGCCGAACACTGTACTGTGTGAAATAAGCTAGTTCGGTTCTAGGAATCACTTGCTTTCCTACAAAAGAAAGTTGAGTGCAGCAAGTTCAAACTTTCCTTGTTTGTGTAATCTAACAAGATGTACAGGTTAGTGGATTCGCCTCATTTCTAAAGTAGTTTCTTTAGAAGAGAAACATCTTCAGTACCGAACACTGTACTGTGTGAAATAAGTTAATTCGCTTCTAGGAATCAGTTTAATTTCTACGAAGAAGGTTGAGTGCAGCAAGTTCAAACTTTCCTTGTTAATGTAATCTAAAAAGATGGCAAAGTTAGAACATTCGCCTCATTTGTAAAGTACTTTGTTGAGAAAACAAACATCTTCATTGCCGAACATTGTACTGTGTGAAATAAGCTAATTTGGTTCTAGGAATCAATTGCTTTCCTACAAAGAATGTTGAGTGCAGCAACTCCAAACTTTCCTTTTTAATGTAATCTCAAAAGATGGCCAAGTTAGAACATTCGCCTCATTTGTAAAGTACTTTGTTGAGAAAACAAACATCTTCATTGCCGAACATTGTACTGTGTGAAATAAGCTCATTCGGTTCTAGGAATCAGTTGCTTTCCTACAACGAAGGTTGAGTGCAGCAAGTTCAAACTTTCCTTGTTAATGTAATCTGAAAAGATGCACAACGTAGTAGATTGGCCTCATTTCTAAAGTAGTTTCTTTAGAAAAGAAACATCTTCAGTACCGAACACTGCACTTGTGAAATAAGTTAATTCGCTTCTAGGAATCAGGTTAATTTCTACGAAGAAGGTTGACTGCAGCAAGTTCAAACTTTCCTTGTTAATGTAATCTCAAAAGATGGCCAAGTTAGAAGATTCGCCTCATTTGTAAAGTACTTTGTTGAGAAAACAAACATCTTCATTGCCGAAAATTGTACTGTGTGAAATAAGCTCATTCGGTTCTAGGAATCAGTTGCTTTCCTACAAAGAAGGTTGAGTGCAGCAAGTTCAAACTTTCCTTGTTAATGTAATCTGAAAAGATGCACAACGTAGTACATTGGCGTCATTCCTAAAGTAGTTTCTTTAGAAAAGAAACATCTTCAGTACCGAACACTGTACTGTGGAAATAAGTTAATTCGCTTGTAAGAATCAGTTTAATTTCTACGAAGAAGGTTGAGTGCAGCAAGTTCAAACTTTCCTTGTTAATGTAATCTAAAAAGATGGCCAAGTTAGAAGATTCGCCTCATTTGTAAAGTACTTTGTTGAGAATACAAACATCTTCATTGCCGAACATTGTACTGTGTGAAATAAGCTCATTTGGTTCTAGGAATCAGTTGCTTTCCTACAAAGAAGGTTAAGTGCATCAAGTTCAAACTTTCCTTGTTAATGTAATCTAAAAGATGGCAAGTTAGTAGATTCGCCTCATTTGTAAAGTAGTTTGTTGAGAAAACAAACATCTTCATTGCGAACATTTTACTGTTTGAAATAAGCTCATGCGGATCTAGGAATCAGTTGCTTTCCTACAAAGAAGGTTGAGTGCAGCAAGTTCAAACTTTCCTTGTTAATGTAATCTCAAAAGATGCACAAAGTTAGTAGATTGGCCTCATTTCTAAAGTAGTTTCTTTAGAAAAAACATCTTCATTACCGAACACTGTACTGTGTGAAATAAGTTAATTCGGCTTCTAGGAATCAGTTTTAATTTCTACGAAGAAGGTTGAGTGCAGCAAGTTCAAACGTTCCTTGTTAATGTACTCTAAAAAGATGGCCAAGTTAGAAGATTCGCCTCATTTGTAAAGTACTTTGTTGAGAAAACAAATATCTTCATTGCCGAACATTGTACTGTGTGAAATAAGCTCATTCGGTTCTAGAAATCAGTTGCTTTCCTACAAAGAAGATTGAGTGCAGCAAGTTCAAACTTTCCTTGTTAATGTAATCTGAAAAGATGCACAACTTAGTAGATTGGCCTCCTTTCTAAAGTAGTTTGTTTAGAAAACAAACATCTTCATTGCCGAACATTGTACTGTGTGAAATAAGCTCATTCAGTTCTAGGAATCAGTTGCTTTTCTACAAAGAAGGTTGAGTGCAGCAAGTTCAAACTTTCCTTGTTAATGTAATCTGAAAAGATGCACAACTTAGTAGATTGGCCTCATTTCTAAAGTAGTTTGTTTAGAAAACAAACTTCTTCATTACCGAACTCTGCACTATGTGAAATGAGCTATTTCGATTCTAGGAATCACTTGCTTTCCTACAAAGAAAGTTGAGTGCAGCAAGTTCAAACTTTCCTACTTTGTGTAATCTAACAAGATGTACAAGTTAGTGGTTTCGCCTCATTTCTAAAGTAGTTTCTTTAGAAAACAAACATCTTCAGTACCGAACACTGTACTGTGTGAAATAAGTTAATTCGGTTCTCGGAATCAGGTGCTTTCCTACAAAGAAGGTTGAGTGCAGCAAGTTCAAACTTTCCTTGTTAATGAAATCTAAAAAGATGGTACAAGTTAGTAGATTCGCCTCATTTGTACAGTAGTTTGTTGAAAACAAACATCTTCATTGCCGAACATTGTACTGTGTGAAATAAGCAAATTCGGTTCTAGGAATCAGTTGCTTTCCTACAAAGAAGGTTGAGTGCAGCAAGTTCAAACTTTCCTGGTTAATGTAATCTAAAAAGATGGCCAAGTTAGTAGATTCAACTCATTTGTAATGTAGTTTGTTGAGAAAAAAAACATCTTCATTGCCGAAAATTGCACTGTGTGAAATAAGCTCATTCGGTTCTAGGAATCAGTTGCTTTCCTACAAAAAAGGTTGAGTGCAGCAAGTTCCAACTTTCCTTGTTAATGTAATCTGAAAAAGATGCACAACGTAGTAGATTGGCGTCATTTCTAAAGTAGTTTCTTTAGAAAGAAACATCTTCAGTACCTAACACTGTACTGTGTGAAATAAGTTAATTCGGTTCTAGGAATCAGTTTAATTTCTACGAAGAAGGTTGAGTGCAGCAAGTTCCAAATTTCCTTGTTAATGTAATCTAAAAAGATGGCCAAGGTAGTAGATTCGCCTCATTTGTAAAGTAGTTTGTTGAGAAAACAAACACCTTCATTTCCGAACATTGTACTGTGTGAAATAAGCTCATTCGGTTCTAGGAATCAGTTGCTTTCCTACAAAGAAGGTTGAGTGCAGCAAGTTCAAACTTTCCTTGTTAATGTAATCTGAAAAGATGCACAACGTAGTAGATTGGCCTCATTTCTAAAGTAGTTTCTTAAGAAAGAAACATATTCAGTACCGAACACTGTACTGTGTGAAATAAATTAATTCGTTTCTAGAAATCAGTTTAATTTCTAGGAAGAAGGTTGAGTGCAGCAAGTTCAAACTTTCCTTGTTAATGTAATCTGAAAAGGTGCACAACGTAGTAGATTGGCCTCATTTCTAAAGTAGTTTCTTAGGAAAAGAAACATCTTCAGTACCGAACACTGTACTGTGTGAAATAAGTTAATTCGCTTCTAGGAATAAGTTTAATTTCTACGAAGAAGGTTGAGTGCAGCAAGTTCAAACTTTCCTTGTTAATGCAATCTGAAAAGATGCACAACGTAGTAGATTGGCCTCATTTCTAAAGTATTTTGTTTAGAAAACAAACATCTTCATTACGAACACTGTACTGTGTGAAATGAGCTCATTCGGTTCTAGGAATCACTTGCTTTCCTACAAAGAAAGTTGAGTGCAGCAAGTTCAAACTTTCCTACTTTGTGTAATCTAACAAGATGTACAAGTTAGTGGATTTGCCTCATTTCTAAAGTAGTTTCTTTAGAAAACAAACATCTTCATTACCGAACACTGTACTGTGTGAAATAAGTTAATTCGGTTCTAGGAATCAGTTTAATTTCTACAAAAGAAGGTTGAGTGCAGCAAGTTCAAACTTTCCTTGTTAATGTAATCTAAAAAGATGCACAAGTTAGTAGATTCGCCTCATTTGTAAAAGTAGTTTGTTGAGAAAACAAACATCTTCATTGCCGAACATTGTACTGTGTGAAATAAGTTAATTTGGTTCTAGGAATCAGTTTAATTTCTACAAAGAATGTTGAGTGCAGCAAGTTCAAACTTTCCTTTTTAATGTAATCTCAAAAGATGGCCAAGTTAGAACATTCGCCTCATTTGTAAAGTACTTTGTTGAGAAAACAAACATCTTCATTGCGAACATTGTACTGTGTGAAATAAGCTCATTCGGTTCTAGGAATCAGTTGCTTTCCTACAAAGAAGGTTGAGTGCAGCAAGTTCAAACTTTCCTTGTTAATGTAATCTAAAGTAGTTTCTTTAAAAAGAAACATCTTGCACGAACAAGTTTGTGAAATAAGATTGGCCTCCAGGTTAATTTCTACGAAGAAGGTTGACTGCAAAGTTCAAACTTTCCTTGTTAATGTAATCTCAAAAGATCTTAGAAGATTCGCCTCATTTGTAAACACTTTGTTACTCATGTGAAAATAAGCTAAGCTTCGGTTCTAGGAATCAGTTGCTTTCCTACAAAGAAGGTTGAGTGCAGCAAGTTCAAACTTTCCTTGTTAATGTAATCTAAAAAGATGTACAAGTTAGTAGATTGGCTCATTTCTAAAGTAGTTTCTTTAGAAAAGAAACATCTTCATTACCGAACACTGTACTGTGAAATAAGTTAATTTCGCTTCTAGGAATCAGTTTTAATTTCTACGAAGAAGGTTGAGTGCAGCAAGTTCAAACTTTCCTTGTTAATGTAATCTAAAAAGATGGCCAAGTTAGAAGATTCGCCTCATTTGTAAAGTACTTTGTTGAGAAAACAAACATCTTCATTGCAAACATTGTACTGTGTGAAATAAGCTCATTTGATTCTAGGAATCAGTTGCTTTCCTACAAAGAAGGTTAAGTGCATCAAGTTCAAACTTTCCTTGTTAATGTAATCTAAAAAGAGATGGCCAAGTTAGTAGATTCGGCCTCATTTGTAAAGTAGTTTGTTGAAGAAAACAAACATCTTCATTACCGAACATTTTACTGTTTGAAATAAGCTCATGCGGATCTAGGAATCAGTTGCTTTCCTACAAAGAAGGTTGAGTGCAGCAAGTTCAAACTTTCCTTGTTAATGTAATCTAAAAAGATTGCACAATTTAGTAGATTGGCCTCATTTCTAAAAGTAGTTTGTTTGAAATAAAACAAACATCTTCATTACCAGCAAGTTCAAACACTGTACTATGTGAAATAAGCTCATTCGTACTTTCTAGGAATCAGTTTAATTTCTACGAAGAAGGTTGAGTGCAGCAAGTTCAAACTTTCCTTGTTAATGTAATCTAAAAAGATGCACAAGTTAGAAGATTGGCCTCATTTCTAAAGTACTTTTTCTTTAGAAAACAAACATCTTCAGTACTACAAAGAAGAACATTGTACTGTGTGAAATAAGTTCATTCAGTTCTAGGAATCAGTTTAGAAAACAAAATTTCTACAAAGTACTGGTTAAGTGCAGCAAGTTCAAACTTTCCTTGTTAATGTAATCTGTAAAAAGATGCACAACTTAGTAGATTGGCCTCATTTCTAAAGTAGTTTGTTTAGAAAACAAACTTCTTCATTGCGAACTCTGCACTATGTGAAATGAGCTATTTCGATTCTAGGAATCACTTGCTTTCCTACAAAGAAAGGTTGAGTGCAGCAAGTTCAAACTTTCCTACTTTGTGTAATCTAACAATATGTACAAGTTAGTGGTTTCGCCTCATTTCTAAAGTAGTTTCTTTAGAAAACAAACATCTTCAGTACCGAACACTGTACTGTGTGAAATAAGTTAATTCGGTTCAGGAATCAGGTGCTTTCCTACAAAGAAGGTTGAGTGCAGCAAGTTCAAACTTTCCTTGTTAATGAAATCTAAAAAGATGGCCACGTTAGTAGATTCGCCTCATTTGTACAGTAGTTTGTTGAGAAAACAAACATCTTCATTGCCGAACATTGTACTGTGTGAAATAAGCAAATTCGGTTCTAGGAATCAGTTGCTTTCCTACAAAGAAGGTTGAGTGCAGCAAGTTCAAACTTTCCTGGTTAATGTAATCTAAAAAGATGGCCAAGTTAGTAGATTCAACTCATTTGTAATGTAGTTTGTTGAGAAAAAAAACATCTTCATTGCCGAAAATTGCACTGTGTGAAATAAGCTCATTCGGTTCTAGGAATCAGTTGCTTTCCTACAAAAAAGGTTGAGTGCAGCAAGTTCCAACTTTCCTTGTTAATGTAATCTGAAAAGATGCACAACGTAGTAGATTGGCGTCATTTCTAAAGTAGCTTCTTTAGAAAAGAAACATCTTCAGTACCTAACACTGTACTGTGTGAAATAAGTTAATTCGCTTCTAGGAATCAGTTTAATTTCTACGAAGAAGGTTGAGTGCAGCAAGTTCCAAATTTCCTTGTTAATGTAATCTAAAAAGATGGCCAAGGTAGTAGATTCGCCTCATTTGTAAAGTAGTTTGTTGAGAAAACAAACACCTTCATTGCCGAACATTGTACTGTGTGAAATAAGCTCATTCGGTTCTAGGAATCAGTTGCTTTCCTACAAAGAAGGTTGAGTGCAGCAAGTTCAAAGTTTCCTTGTTAATGTAATCTGAAAAGATGCACAACGTAGTAGATTGGCCTCATTTCTAAAGTAGTTTCTTAAGAAAGAAACATATTCAGTACCGAACACTGTACTGTGTGAAATAAATTAATTCGTTTCTAGAAATCAGTTTAATTTCTAGGAAGAAGGTTGAGTGCAGCAAGTTCAAACTTTCCTTGTTAATGTAATCTGAAAAGGTGCACAACGTAGTAGATTGGCCTCATTTCTAAAGTAGTTTCTTAGGAAAAGAAACATCTTCAGTACCGAACACTGTACTGTGTGAAATAAGTTAATTCGCTTCTAGGAATAAGTTTAATTTCTACGAAGAAGGTTGAGTGCAGCAAGTTCCAAATTTCCTTGTTAATGTAATCTAAATAGATGGCCAAGTTAGAAGATTTGCCTCATTTGTATAGTACTTTGTTGAGAAAACAAACATCTTCATTGCCGAACATGGTACTGTGTGAAATAAGCTCATTCGGTTCTAGGAATCAGTTGCTTTCCTACAAAGAAGGTTGAGTGCAGCAAGTTCAAACTTCCCTTGTTAATGTAATCTAAAAAGATGGCCAAGTTAGTAGATTTGCTTCATATGTAAAGTAGTTTGTTGAGAAAACAAACATCTTCATTGCCGAACATTGTACTGTGTGAAATAAGCTCATGCGGATCTAGGAATCAGATGCTTTCCTACAAAGAAGGTTGACTGGAGCAAGTTCAAACTTTCCTTGTTAATGTAATCTCAAAAGATGCACAACGTAGTAGATTGGCCTCATTTCTAAAGTAGTTTCTTTAGAAAAGAAACATCTTCAATACCGAACAGTGTACTGTGTGAAATAAGTTAATTCGCTTCTAGGAATCAGTTTAATTTCTACGAAGAATGTTGAGTGCAGCAAGTTCAAACTTTCCTTGTTAATGTAATCTAAAAAGATGGCCAAGTTTGAACATTCGCCTCATTTGTAAAGTACTTTGTTGAGAAAACAAACATCTTCATTGCCGAACATTGTACTGTGTGAAATAAGCTCATTCGGTTCTAGGAATCAGTTGCTTTCCTACAAAGAAGGTTGAGTGCAGCAAGTTCAAACTTTCCTTGTTAATGTAATCTGAAAAGATGCACAAGTTCGTAGATTGGCCTCCTTTCTAAAGTAGTTTGTTTAGAAAACAAATATCTTCATTCCCGAACACTGTACTATGTGAAATAAACTACTTCGATTCTAGGAATCACTTGCTTTCCTACGAAGAAGGTTGAGTGCAGCGAGTTCAAACTTTCCTAATTTGTGTAATCTAACAAGATGTACAAGTTAGTGGATTCAACTCATTTCTAAAGTACTTTCTTTAGAAAACAAACATCTTCAGTACCGAACACTGTACTGTGGGAAATAAGTTAATTCGCTTCTAGGAATCAGTTTAATTTCTACGAAGAAGGTTGAGTTCAGCAAATTCAAACTTTCCTTGTTAATCTAATCTCAAAAGATGGCCAAGTTAGAACATTCGGCTCATTTGTAAAGTACTTTGTTGAGAAAACAAACATCTTCATTGCCGAACATTGTACTGTGTGAAATAAGTTCATTCGATTCTAGGAATCAGTTGCTGTCCTACAAAGAAGGTTGAGTGCAGCAAGTTCAAACTTTCCTTGTTAATGTAATCTACAAAGATGGCCAAGTTAGTAGATTCGACTCATTTGTAAAGTAGTTTGTTGAGAAAACAAACATCTTCATTGCCGAACATTGTACTGTGTGAAATAAGCTCATTCGGTTCTAGGAATCAGTTGCTTTCCTACAAAGAAGGTTGAGTGCAGCAAGTTCAAACTTTCCTTGTTAATGTAATCTGAAAAGGTGCACAACTTAGTAGATTGGCCTCATTTCTAAAGTAGTATGTTTAGAAAACAAACATCTTCATTACCGAACACTGTACTATGTGAAATGAGCTAGTTCGATTCTAGGAATCACTTCCTTTCCTACGAAGAAGGTTGAGTGCAGCAAGTCCAAACGTTCCTACTTTGTGTAATCTAACAAGATGTACAAGTTAGTGGATTCGCCTCAATTCTAAAGTACTTTCTTTAGAAATAAAACATCTTCAGTACCGAACACTGTACTGTGTGAAATAAGTTAATTCGTTTCTAGGAATCAGTTTAATTTCTACGAAGAAGGTTGAGTGCAGCAAGTTCAAACTTTCCTTGTTAATGTAATCTGAAAAGATGCACAACGTAGTAGATTGGCCTCATTTCTAAAGTAGTTTGTTTAGAAAACAAACATCTTCATTACCGAACTCTGCACTATGTGAAATGAGCTAGTTCGATTCTAGGAATCACTTGCTTTCCTACGAAGAAGGTTGAGTACAGCAAGTTCAAACTTTCCTAGTTTGTGTAATCTAACAAGATGTACAAGTTAGTGGATTCGCCTCATTTCTAAAGTAGTTTCTTTAGAAAAAGAAACATCTTCAGTCCCCGAACACTGTAATGTGTGAAATAAGTTTAATTCGGTTTAGGAATCAGTTTGATTTCTACGAAGAAGGTTGAGTGCAGCAAGTTCAAACTTTCCTTGTTAATGTAATCTCAAATGATGGTACAAGTTAGAAGATTCGCCTCATTTGTAAAGTAGTTTGTTGAGAAAACAAACATCTTCATTGCTGAACATTGTACTGTGTGAAATAAGCTAATTCGGTTCTAGGAATCAGTTTGCTTTCCTACAAAGAAGGTTGAGTGCAGCAAGTTCAAACGTTCCTTGTTAATGTAATCTAAAAAGATGGCCAAGTTAGTAGATTCGACTCATTTGTAAAGTAGTTTATTGAGAAAACAAACATCTTCATTGCCAAACATTTTATTGTGTGAAATAAGCTCATTCGGTTCTAGGAATCAGTTGCTTTCCTACAAAGAGAAGGTTGAGTGCAGCAAGTTCAAACTTTCCTTGTTAATGTAATCTGAAAAAGATGCACAACTTAGTAGATTGGCCTCATTTCTAAAGTAGTTTGTTTAGAAAACAAACATCTTCATTACCGAACTCTGCACTATGTGAAATGAGCTAGTTCGATTCTAGGAATCACTTGCTTTCCTACGAAGAAGGTTGAGTGCAGCAAGTTCAAACTTTCCTACTTTGTGTAATCTAACAAGATGTACAAGTTATTGGATTCGCCTCATTTCTAAAGTAGTTTCTTTAGAAAAGAAACATCTTCAGTACCGAACACTGTACTGTGTGAAATGAGTTAGTTCGCTTCTAGGGGTCAGTTTAATTTCTCCGAAGATGGTTGAGGGCAGGAAGTTCAAACTTTCCTAGTTTGTGTAATCTAACAAGATGTACAAGTTAGTGGATTCGCATCATTTCTCAATTAGTTGCTTTAGAAAACAAACATCTTCAGTCCCGAACACTGTACTGTGTGAAATAAGTAAATTCGGTTTTAGGAATCAGGTGCTTTCCTACAAAGAATGTTGAGTGCAGGAAGTTCAAACTTTCCTTGTTAATGTAATCTAGAAAGATGGCCAAGTTAGTAGATTCGCCTCATTTGTAAAGTACTTTGTTGAGAAAACAAACATCTTCATTTCCGAACATTGTCCTGTGTGAAATAAGCTCATTCGGTTCTAGGAATCAGTTGCTTTCCTGCAAAGAAGGTTGAGTGCAGCAAGTTCAAACTTTCCTTGTTAATGTAATCTAAAAAGATGGCCAAGTTAGAAGATTTGCCTCATTTGTATAGTACTTTGTTGAGAAAACAAACATCTTCTTTGCCGAACATGGTACTGTGTGAAATAAGCTCATTCGGTTCTAGGAATCAGGTGCTTTCCTACAAAAATGGTTGAGTGAGGCAAGTTCAAACTTTCCTTGTTAATGTAATCTGAAAAGATGCACAACTTAGTAGATTGGCCTCATTTCTAAAGTAGTTTCTTTAGAAAAGAAACATCTTCAGTACCGAACACTGTACTGTGAAATAAGTTAATTTCGTTCTAGGAATCAGGTGCTTTCCTACAAAGAAGGTTGAGTTCAGCAAGTTCAAACTTTCCTTGTTAATGTAATCTAAAAAGATGGCCAAGTTAGTAGATTCGATTCATTTGTAAAGTAGTTTGTTGAGAAAACAAACATCTTCATTGCCGAACATTGTACTGTGTGAAATAAGCTCATTCGGTTCTAGGAATCACTTGCTTTCCTACGAAGAAGGTTGAGTGCAGCAAGTTCAAACTTTCCTACTTTGTGTAATCTAACAAGATGTACAAGTTAGTTGATTCTCCTCATTTCTAAAGTAGTTTCTTTAGAAAAGATACATCTTCGGTACCGAACACTGTACTGTGTGAAATAAGTTAATTCGGTTCTAGGAATCAGTTTAATTTCTACGAAGAAGGTTGAGTGCAGCACGTTCAAACTTTCCTTGTTAATGTAGTCTAAATAGATGGCCAAGTTAGAAGATTCGCCTCATTTTTAAAGTACTTTGTTGAGAAAACAAACATCTTCATTGCCGAACATTGTACTGTGTGAAATAAGCTCATTCGCTTCTAGGAATCAGTTGCTTTCCTACAAAGAAGGTTGAGTGCAGCAAGTTCAAACTTTCCTTGTTAATGTAATCTGAAAAGATGCACAACTTAGTAGATTGGCCTCATTTCTAAAGTAGTTTGTTTAGAAAACAAACATCTTCATTACCGAACACCGTACTATGTGAAATGAGCTAGTTCGATTCTAGGAATCACTTGCTTTCCTACGAAGAAGGTTGAGTGTAGCAAGTTCAAACTTTCCTACTTTGTGTAATCTAACAAGATGTACAAGTTAGTGGATTCGCCTAATTTCTAAAGTAGTTTCTTTAGAAAAGAAACATCTTCAGTACCAAACACTGTACTGTGTGAAATAAGTTAATTCGCTTCTAGGAATCAGTTTAACTTCTACGAAGAAGGTTGAGTGCAGCAAGTTCAAACTTTCCTTGTTAATGTAACCTCAACAGATGGCCAAGTTAGAAGATTCACCTCATTTGGAAAGTACTTTGCTGAGAAAACAAACATCTTCATTGCCAAACATTCTACTGTGTGAAATAAGCTCATTTAGTTCCAGAAATCAGTTGCTTTCCTACAAAGAAGGTTGACTGCAGCAAGTTCAAACTTTCCTTGTTAATGTAATCTGAAAGGATACACAACGTAGTAGATTGGCCTCATTTCTAAAGTAGTTTGTTTAGAAAACAAACATCTTCATTACCGAACACTGTACTATGTGAAATGAGCTAGTTCGATTCTAGGAATCACGTGCTTTCCTACGAAGAAGGTTGAGTGCAGCAAGTTCAAACTTTCCTACTTTGTGTAATCTAACAAGATGTACAAGTTAATGGATTCGCCTCATTTCTAAATTAGTTTCTTTAGAAAAGATACTTCTTCAGTACCGAACACTGTACTGTGTGAAATAAGTTAATTCACTTCCAGGAATCAGTTTAATTTCTACGAAGAAGGTTGAGTGCAGCAAGTTCAAACTTTCCTTGTTAATGTAACCTCAACAGATGGCCAAGTTAGAAGATTCGCCTCATTTGTAAAGTACTTTGTTGAGAAAACAAACATCTTCATTGCCAAACATTGTAATGTGTGAAATAAGCTCATTCGGTTCTAAGAATCAGTTGCTTTCCTACAAAGAAGGTTGAGTGCAGCAAGTTCAAACTTTCTTTGTTAATGTAATCTAAAAAGATGGCCAAGTTAGTAGATTCGACTCATTTGTAAAGTAGTTTGTTGAGAAAACAAACATCTTCATTGCCGAACATTGTACTGTGTGAAATAAGCTCATTCGGTTCTAGGAATCAGTTTGATTTCTACGAAGAAGGTTGAGTGCAGCAAGTTCAAACTTTCCTTGTTAATGTAATCTGAAAAGATGCACAACGTAGTAGATTGGCCTCATTTCTAAAGTAGTTTCTTTAGAAAAGAAACATCTTCAGTACCGAACACTGTACTGTGTGAAATAAGTTAACTTTCCGGTTCTAGGAATCAGTTTAATTTTGAGAAAACAAACATCTTCATTGAAGAAGGTGGAGTGCAGCAAGTTCAAACTTTCCTTGTTAATGTAATCTACAAAGATGGCCAACTTAGAAGATTCGCCTCATTTGTAAAGTACTTTGTTGAGAAAACAAACATCTTCATTGCCGAACATTGTACTGTGTGAAATAAGCTCATTCGGTTCTAGGAATCAGTTGCTTTCCTACAAAGAAGGTTGAGTGCAGCAAGTTCAAACTTTCCTACTTTGTGTAAACTAACAAGATGTACAAGTTAGTGGATTCGCCTCATTTCTAAAGTAGTTTCTTTAGAAAAGAAACTTCTTCAGTACCGAACACTGTACTGTGTAAAACAAGTTAATTCGCTTCTAGGAATCAGTTTAAATTCTACGAAGAAGGTTGAGTGCAGCAAGTTCAAACTTTCCTTATTAATATAATCTCAAAAGATGGCCAAGTTAGAACATTCGCCTCATTTGTAAAGTACTTTGTTGAGAAAACAAACATCTTCATTTCCGAACATTGTACTGTGTGAAATAAGCTCATTCGGTTCTAGGAATCAGTTGCTTTCCTGCAAAGAACGTTGAGTGCAGCAAGTTCAAACTTTCCTTGTTAATGTAATCTCAAAAGATGGCCAAGTGAGGAGATTCGACTCATTTGTACAGTAGTTTGTTGCGAAAACAAACATCTTCATTGCCGAACATTGTACTGTGTGAAATAAGCTCATTCGGTTCTAGGAATCAGTTGCTTTCCTACAAAGAAGGTTGAGTGCAGCAAGTTCAAACTTTCCTTGTTAATGTAATCTGAAAAGATGCACAACGTAGTAGATTGGACTCATTTCTAAAGTAGTTTCTTCAGAACAGAAACATCTATAGTACCGAACAGTGTACTGTGTGAAATAAGTTAATTCGCTTCTAGGAATCAGTTTAATTTCTACGAAGAAGGTTGAGTGCACCAAGTTCAAACTTTCCTTGTTAATGTAATCTAAAAAGATGGCCAAGTTAGAAGATTCGCCTCATTTGTAAAGTACTTTGTTGAGAAAACAAACATCTTCATTGCCGAACATTGTACTGTGTGAAATAAGCTCATTCGGTTCTAGGAATCAGTTGGTTTCCTACAAAGAAGGTTCAGTGCAGCAAGATCAAACTTTCCTTGTTAATGTAATCTAAAAAGATGGCGAAGTTAGTAGATTCGCCTCATTTGTAAAGTAGTTTATTGAGAAAACAAACATCTTCATTGCCGAAAATTGTACTGTGTGAAATAAGCTCATTCGGTTCTAGGAATCAGTTTACTTTCTACGAAAATGTTTGAGTTTAGCAAGTTCAAACTTTCCTTGTTAATGTGGTCTGAAAAGATCTCCAAGATAGTAGATTTGCCTCATTGGTAAAGTAGTTTGTTGAGAAAACAAACATCTTCATTGCCGAACATTGTACTGTGTGAACAAAGCTAATTTAGTTCTAGAATTCAGTTGCTTTCCTACAAAGAAGGTTCAATGTAGCCAGTTCAAACTTTCCTTGTTAATGTAACCTAAAAAGATGCACGACTTAGGAGATTGGCCTCATTTCTAAAGAAGTTTCTTTAGAAATGAAACATCGTCAGTACCGAACACTGTACTGAGTGAAATGAGTTAATTCGCTTCTAGGAGTCAGTTTAATTTCTACGAAGATGGTTGAGTGCAGGAAGTTCAAACTTTCCTAGTTTGTGTAATCTAACAAGATGTACAAGTTAGTGGATTCGCATCATTTCTAAATTAGTTTCTTTAGAAAACAAACATCTTCAGTACCGAACACTGTACTGTGTGAAATAAGTTAATTCGGTTCTAGGAATCAGGTGCTTTCCTACAAAGAAGGTTGAGTGCAGCAAGTTCAAACTTTCCTTGTTGATGTAATCTAAAAAGATGGCCACGTTAGTAGATTCGACTCATTTGTACAGTCCTTTGTTGAGAAAACAAACATCTTCATTGCCGAACATTGTACTGTGTGAAATAAGCTCATTCGGTTCTAGGAATCTGTTGCTTTCCTACAAAGAAGGTTGAGTGCAGCAAGTTCAAACTTTCCTTGTTAATGTAATCTGAAAAGATGCACAACGTAGTAGATTGGCCTCATTTCTAAAGTAGTTTCTTTAGAAAAGAAACATCTTCAGTACCGAACAGTGTACTGTGTGAAATAAGTTAATTCGCTTCTAGGAATCAGTTTAATTTCTACGAAGAAGGTTGAGTGCAGCAAGTTCAAACTTTCCTTGTTAATGTAATCTCAAAAGATGGACAAGTTAGAACATTCGCCTCATTTGTAAAGTACTTTGTTGAGAAAACAAACATCTTCATTGCCGAACATTGTACTGTGTGAAATAAGCTCATTCGGTTCTAGGAATCAGTTGCTTTCCTACAAAGAAGGTTGAGTACAGCAAGTTCAAACTTTCCTTCTTAATGTAATCTGAAAAGATTCACAATTTAGTAGATTGGCCTCATTTCTAAATTAGTTTGTTTAGAAAACAAACATCTTCATTACCGAACACTGTACTACGGGAAATGAGCTAGTTCGATTCTAGGAATCACTTGCTTTCCTACGAAGAAGGTTGAGTGCAGCAAGTTCAAACTTTCCTAGTTTGTGTAATCTAACAAGATGTACAAGGTAGTGGATTCGCCTCATTTCTAAAGTAGTTTCTTTAGAAAAGAAACATCTTCAGTACCGAACACTGTACTGTGTGAAATAAATTAATTCGCTTCTAGGAATCAGTTTAATTTCTACGAAGAAGGTTGAGTGCAGCAAGTTCAAACGTTCTTTGTTAATGTAATCTCAAAAGATGGCCAAGTTAGTAGATTCGCCTCATTTGTAAAGTAGTTTGTTGAGAAAATTAACATCTTTATTGCCGAACATTGTACTGTGTGAAATAAGCTCATTCGGTTCTAGGAATCAGTTGCTTTCCTACAAAGAAGGTTGAGTGCAACAACTTCAAACTTTCCTTGTTAATGTAATCTAAAAATTTGTCCAAGTTAGTATATTTGCCTCATTTCTAAAGTAGTTTCTTTAGAAAACAAACCTAAATTGCCAAACTTTGTACTTTGTGAAATGAGCTAATTCAGTTCTAGGAATCAGTTTACTTTCTACGAAAATGGTTAAGTTTAGCAAGTTCAAACTTTCCTTGTTAATGTGGTCTGAAAAGATGTCCAAGATAGTAGATTTGCCTCATTGGTAAAGTAGTTTGTTGAGAAAACAAACATCTTCATTGCCGAACATTGTACTGTGTGAACAAAGCTAATTTAGTTCTAGAATTCAGTTGCTTTCCTACAAAGAAGGTTGAATGAAGCCAGTTCAAACTTTCCTTGTTGATGTAACCTAAAAAGATGCACGACTTAGGAGATTGGCCTCATTTCTAAAGAAGTTTCTTTAGAAATGAAACATCTTCAGTACTGAACACTGTACTGTGTGAAATGAGTTAATTCGCTTCTAGAAGTCAGTTAAATTTCTACAAAGATGGTTGAGTGCAGGAAGTTCAAACTATCCTTGTTAATGTAATCGGAAAGGTGCACAACGTAGTAGATTGGCCTCATTTCTAAAGTAGATTCTTTAGAAAAGAAACATCTTCAGTACCAAACTCTGTACTCTGTGAAATAAGTTAATTCGCTTCTAGAAATCAGTGTAATTTCTACGAAGAAGGTTGAGTGCAGCAAGTTCAAACTTTCCTGTTAATGTAATCTAAAAAGATGGCCAAGTTAGAAGATTCCCCTCATTTGTAAAGTACTTTGTTGAGAAAACAAACATCTTCATTGCCGAACATTGTACTGTGTGAAATAAGCTCATTGGTTCTAGGAATCAGTTGTTTTCCTACAAAGAAGGTTGAGTGCAGCAAGTTCAAACTTTCCTTGTTAATGTAATCTGAAAAGATGCACAACTTAGGAGATTGGCCTCATTTCTAAAGTAGTTTGTTTAGAAAACAAACATCTTCATTACCGAACACTGTACTATGTGAAATGAGCTAGTTCGATTCTAGGAATCACTTGCTTTCCTACGAAGAAGGTTGAGTGCAGCAAGTTCAAACTTTCCTACTTTGTGTAAACTAACAAGATGTACAAGTTAGTGGATTCTCATCATTTCTAAAGTAGTTTCTTTAGAAAAGAAACATCTTCAGTACCAAACACTGTACTGTGTGAAATAAGTTAATTCGCTTCTAGGAATCAGTTTAATTTCTACGAAGAAGGTTGAGTGCAGCAAGTTCAAACTTTCCTTGTTAATGTAATCTCAAAAGATGGCCAAGTTAGAACATTCGCCTCATTTGTAAAGTACTTTGTTGAGAAAACAAACATCTTCATTGCCGAACATTGTACTGTGTGAAATAAGCTCATTCAGTTCTAGGAATCAGTTGCTTTCCTACAAAGAAGGTTAAGTGCAACAACTTCAAACTTTCCTTGTTAATGTAATCTAAAAAGATGGCGAAGTTAGTAGATTTGCCTCATTTGTAAAGTAGTTTATTGAGAAAACAAACATCTTCATTGCCGAACATTGTACTATGTGAAATAAGCTCATTCGGTTCTAGGAATCAGTTGCTTTCCTACAAAGAAGATTGAGTGCAGCAAGTTCAAACTTTCCCTGTTAATGTAATCTGAAAAGATGCACAACTTAGTAGATTGGCCTCATTTCTAAAGTAGTTTGTTTAGAAAACAAACATCTTCATTACCGAACACTGTATTATGTGAAATGAGCTAGTTCGATTCTAGGAATCACTTGCTTTCCTACGAAGAAGGTTGAATGCAGCAAGTTCAAACTTTCCTACTTTGTGTAATCTAACAAGATGTACAAGTTAGTGGATTCTCCCCATTTCTAAAGTAGTTTCTTTACAAAAGAAACATCTTCAGTACCGTACACTGTACTGTGTGTAATAAGTTAATTCGCTTCTCGGAATCAGTTTAATTTCTACGAAGAAGGTTGAGTGCAGCAAGCTCAAACTTTCCTTGTTAATATAATCTCAAGAGATGGCCAAGTTAGAACATTCGCCTCATTTGTAAAGTACTTTGTTGAGAAAAAAACATCTTCATTGCCGAACATTGTACTGTGTGAAATAAGCTCATTCGGTTCTAGGAATCAGTTGCTTTCCTACAAAGAAGGTTGAGTGCAGCAAGTTCAAACTTTCCGTGTTAATGTAATCTGAAAAGATGCACAACATAGTAGATTGGCCTCATTTCTAAAGTAGTTTCTTTAGAAAAGAAACATATTCAGTTCCGAACACGTACTGGGTGAAATAAGTTAATTCGCTTCTAGGAATCACTTTAATTTCTACGAAGAAGGTTGATGCAGCAAGTTCAAACTTTCCTTGTTAATGTAATCTCAAAAGATGGCCAAGTTAGAAGATTCGCCTCATTTGTAAAGTACTTTGTTGAGAAAACAAACATCTTCATTGCCGAACATTGTACTGTGTGAAATAAGCTCATTCGGTTCTAGGAATCAGTTGTTTTCCTACAAAGAAGGTTGAGTGCAGCAAGTTCAAACTTTCCTTGTTAATGTAATATCAAAAGATGGCCAAGTTAGTAGATTCGCCTCATTTGTAAAGTAGTTTATTGAGAAAACAAACATCTTCATTGCCGAACATTGTACTGTGTGAAATAAGCTCATTCGGTTCGAGGAATCAGTTGTTTTCGTACAAAGAAGGTTGAGTGCAGCAAGTTCAACTTTCCTTGTTAATGTAATCTGAAATGATGCACAACTTAGTAGATTGGCCTCATTTCTAAAGTAGTTTCTTTAGAAAACAAACATCTTCATTACCGAACACTGTACTATGTGAAATGAGCTAGTTCGATTCTAGGAATCACTTGCTTTCCTAAGAAGAAGGTTGAGTGCAGCAAGTTCTAACTTTCCTACTTTGTGTAATCTAACAAGATGTACAAGTTAGTGGATTTACCTCATTTCTAAAGTAGTTTCTTTAGAAAAGAAACATCTTCAGTACCGAACACTGTACTGTGTGAAATAAGTTAATTCGCTTCTAGGAATCAGTTTAATTTCTACGAAGAAGGTTGAGTGCATCAAGTTCAAATTTCCCTTGTTAATGTAATCTCAAAAGATGGCCAAGTTAGAACATTCGCCTCATTTGTAAAGTACTTTGTTGAGAAAACAAACAACTTCATTTCCGAACATTGTACTATGTGAAATAAGCTCATTCGGTTCTAGGAATCAGTTGCTTTCCTATAAAGAAGGTTGAGTGCAGCAAGTTCAAACTTTTCTTGTTAATGTAATCTGAAAAGATGCACAACTTAGTAGATTGGCCTCATTTCTAAAGTAGTTTCTTTAGAAAAGAAACATCTTCTGTACCGAACACTGTACTGTGTGAAATAAGTTAATTCGCTTCCAGGAATCAGTTTAATTTCTACGAAGAAGGTTGAGTGCAGCAAGTTCAAACTTTCCTTGTTAATGTAATCTCAAAAGATGGCCAAGTTTGAAGATTCGCCTCATTTGTAAAGTAATTTGTTGAGAAAACAAACATCTTCATTGCCGAACATTGTACTGTGTGAAATAAGCTCATTCGGTTCTAGGAATCAGTTGCTTTCCTACAAAGAAGGTTTAGTGCAGCAAGTTCAAACTTTCCTTTTTAATGTAATCTAAAAAGATGGCCAAGTTAGTAGATTCGCCTCATTTGTAAAGTAGTTCGTTGAGAAAACAAACATCTTCATTGCCGAACATTGTACTGTGTGAAATAACATCATTCGGTTCTAGGAATCAGTTGCTTTCCTACAAAGAAGGTTGAGTGCAGAAAGTTCAAACTTTCCTTGTTAATGTAATCTGAAAAGATGCACAACTTCGTAGATTGGCCTCATTTCTAAAGTAGTTTGTTTAGAAAACAAACATCTTCATTACCGAACACTGTACTATGTGAAATGCGCTAGTTCGATTCTAGGAATCATTTGCTTTCCTACGAACAAGGTTGAGTGCAGCAAGTTCAAACTTTCCTACTTTGTGTAATCTAACAAGATGTACAAGTTAGTGGATTCTCCTCATTTCTAAAGTAGTTTCTTTAGAAAAGAAATATCTTCAGTTGAGTGCAGCAAGTAAACACTGTACTGTGTGAAATAAGTTAATTAAAGTAGTTTCTAGGAATCAGTTTAATTTCTACGAAGAAGGTTGAGTGTAGCAAGTTCAAACTTTCCTTGTTAATGTAATCTCAAAAGATGGCCATGTTAGAAGATTCGCCTCATTTGTAAAGTAGTTTGTTGAGAAAACAAACATCTTCATTGCCGAACATTGTACTGTGTGAAATAAGCTCATTCGGATCTAGGAATCAGTTGCTTTCCTACAAAGAAGGTTGAGAGCAGCAAGTTCAAACTTTCCCTGTTAATGTAATCTAAAAAGATGGCCATGTTAGTAGATTCGACTCATTTGTAAAGTAGTTTGTAGAGAAAACAAACATCTTCATTGCCGTACATTGTACTGTGTGAAATAAGCTCATTCGGTTCTAGGAATCCGTTGCCTTCCTACAAAGAATTTTGAGTGCAGCAAGTTCAAACTTTCCTTGTTAATATAATCTGAAAAGATGCACAACTTAGTAGATTGGCCTCATTTCTAAAGTAGTTTGTTTAGAAAACAAACATCTTCATTACCGAACACTGTACTATGTGAAATGAGCTAGTTCGATTCTAGGAATCACTTGCTTTCCTACGAGGAAGGTTGAGTACAGCAAGTTCAAACTTTCCTACTTTGTGTAATCTGACAAGATGTACAAGATTGTGGATTCGCCTCATTTCTACAGTAGTTTCTTTAGAAAAGAAAGATCTTCAGTCCCGAACACTGTACTGTTTGAAATAAGTTAATTCGCTTCTAGGAATCACTTTAATTTCTACGAAGAAGGTTGAGTGCAGCAAGTTCAAACTTTCCTTGTTAATGTAATCTCAAAAGATGGCCAAGTTAGAACATTCGCCTCATTTGTAAAGTACTTTGTTGAGAAAACAAACATCTTCATTGCCGAACATTGTATTGTGTGAAATAAGCTCATTCGGTTCTAGGATTCAGTTGCTTTCCTAAAAAGAAGGTTGAGTACAGCAAGTTCAAACTTTCCTTGTCAATGTAATCTGAAAAGATGCACAACTTAGTAGATTGGCCTCATTTCTAAAGTAGTTTGTTTAGAAAACAAACATCTTCATTACCGAACACTGTACTATGTGAAATGAGCTAGTTCGATTCTAGGAATCACATGCTTTCCTACGAAGAAGGTTGAGTGCAGCAAGTTCAAACTTTCCTACTTTGTGTAATCTAAAAAGATATACAAGTTAGTGTATTCGCCTCATTTCTAAAGTAGTTTCTTTAGAAAAGAAACATCTTCAGTACCTAACACTGTACTGTGTGAAATAAGTTAATTCGCTTCTAGAAATCAGTTGCTTTCCTACAAAGAAGGTTGAGTGCAGGAAGTTCAAACTTTCCTTGTTAATGTAATCTACAAAGATGGCCAACTTAGAAGATTCGCCTCATTTGTAAAGTACTTTGTTGAGAAAACAAACATCTTCATTGCCGAACATTGTACTGTGTGAAATAAGCTCATTCGGTTCTAGGAATCAGTTGCTTTCCTACAAAGAAGGTTGAGTGCAGCAAGTTCAAACTTTCCTTGTTAATGTAATCTGAAAAGATGCACAACTTAGTAGATTGGTCTCATTTCTAAAGTAGTTTGTTTAGAAAACAAACATCTTCATTACCGAACACTGTACTATGTGAAATGAGCTTGTTCGATTCTAGGAATCACTTGCTTTCCTACGAAGAAGGTTGAGTGCAAGTTCAAACTTTCCTACGTTGTGTAATCTAACAAGATGTACAAGTTAGTGGATTCGCCTCTTTTCTAAAGTAGTTTCTTTAGAAAAGAAACATCTTCAGTACCGAACACTGTACTGTGTCAAATAAGTTAATTCGCTTCTAGGAATCAGTTTAATTTCTACGAAGAAGGGTGAGTGCAGCAAGTTCAAACTTTCCTTGTTAATGTAATCTAAAAAGATGGCCAAGTTAGTAGATTCGCCTCATTAGTAAAGTACTTTGTTGAGAAAACAAACATCTTCATTGCCGAACATTGTACTGTGTGAAATAAGCTCATTCGGATCTAGGAATCAGTTGCTTTCCTACAAAGAAGGTTGAGTGCAGCAAGTTCAAACTTTCCTCGTTAATGTAATCTGAAAAGATGGCCAAGTTACTAGATACGACTCATTTGTAAAGTAGTTTGTTGAGAAAACAAACATCTTCATTGCCGAACATTGTACTGTGTGAAATAAGCTCATTCGGTTCTAGGAATCAGTTGCTTTCCTACAAAGAAGGTTGAGTGCAGCAAGTTCAAATTTTATTTGTTAATGTAATCTGAAAAGATGCACAACGTAGTAGATTGGCCTCATTTCTAAAGTAGTTCTTTAGAAAAGAAACATCTTCAGTACCGAACACTGTACTGTGTGAAATAAGTTAATTCGCTTCTAGGAGTCAGTTTAATTTCTCCGAAGAAGGTTGAGTGCAGCAAGTTCAAACTTTCCTTGTTAATGAAATCTCAAAAGATGGCCAAGTTAGAACATTCGCCTCATTTGTAAAGTACTTTGTTGAGAAAACAAACATCTTCATTGCCAAACATTGTACTGTGTGAAATAAGCTCATTCGGTTCTAGGAATCAGTTGCTTTCCTACAAAGAAGGTTGAGTGCAGCAAGTTCAAACTTTCCTTGTTAATGTAATCTTAAAAGATGCACAACTTAGTAGATTTGCCTCATTTCTAAAGTAGTTTGTTTAGAAAAGAAACATCTTCAGTACCGAACACTGTACTGTGTGAAATAAGTTAATTCGCTTCTAGGAATCAGTTTAATTTCTACGAAGAAGGTTTAGTGCAGCAAGTTCAAACTTTCCTACTTTGTGTAATCTAACAAGATGTACAAGTTAGTGGATTCGCCTCATTTCTAAAGTAGTTTCTTTAGAAAAGAAACATCTTCAGTACCGAACACTGTACTGTGTGAAATAAATTAATTCGCATCCAGGAATCAGTTTAATTTCTACGAAGAAGGTTGAGTGCAGCAAGTTCAAACTTTCCTTGTTAATGTAATCTCAAAAGATGGCCAAGTTAGAACATTCGCCTCATTTGTAAAGTACTTTGTTGAGAAAACAAACATCTTCATTGCCGAACATTGTACTGTGTGAAATAAGCTCATTCGGTTCTAGGAATCAGTTGCTTTCCTACAAAGAAGGTTGAGTACAGCAAGTTCAAACTTTCCTTGTCAATGTAATCTGAAAAGATGCACAACTTAGTAGATTGGCCTCATTTCTAAAGTAGTTTGTTTAGAAAACAAACATCTTCATTACCGAACACTGTACTATGTGAAATGAGCTAGTTCGATTCTAGGAATCACATGCTTTCCTACGAAGAAGGTTGAGTGCAGCAAGTTCAAACTTTCCTACTTTGTGTAATCTAACAAGATATACAAGTTAGTGTATTCGCCTCATTTCTAAAGTAGTTTCTTTACAAAAGAAACATCTTCAGTACCGAACACTGTACTGTGTGAAATAAGTTAATTCGCTTCTAGAAATCAGTTGCTTTCCTACAAAGAAGGTTGAGTGCAGCAAGTTCAAACTTTCCTTGTAAATGTAATCTAAAAAGATGGCCAAGTTAGTAGATTCACCTCATTTGTAAAGTAGTTTGTTGAGAAAACAAACATCTTCTATGCCGAACATTGTACTGTGTGAAATAAGCTCATTCGATTCTTGGAATCAGTTGCCTTCCTACAAAGAAGGTTGAGTGCAGCAAGTTCAAACTTTCCTTGTTAATGTAATCTGAAAGGATGCACAACTCAGTAGATTGGCCTCATTTCTAAAGTAGTTTGTTTAGAAAACAAACATCTTCATTACCGAACACTGTACTATGTGAAATGAGCTTGTTCGATTCTAGGAATCACTTGCTTTCCTACGAAGAAGGTTGAGTGCAAGTTCAAACTTTCCTACTTTGTGTAATCTAACAAGATGTACAAGTTAGTGGATTCGCCTCTTTTCTAAAGTAGTTTCTTTACAAAAGAAACATCTTCAGTACCGAACACTGTACTGTGTCAAATAAGTTAATTCGCTTCTAGGAATCAGTTTAATTTCTACGAAGAAGGGTGAGTGCAGCAAGTTCAAACTTTCCTTGTTAATGTAATCTAAAAAGATGGCCAAGTTAGTAGATTCGCCTCATTAGTAAAGTACTTTGTTGAGAAAACAAACATCTTCATTGCCGAACATTGTACTGTGTGAAATAAGGTCATTCGGATCTAGGAATCAGTTGCTTTCCTACAAAGAAGTTTGAGTGCAGCAAGTTCAAACTTTCCTCGTTAATGTAATCTGAAAAGATGGCCAAGTTAGTAGATACGACTCATTTGTAAAGTAGTTTGTTGAGAAAACAAACATCTTCATTGCCGAACATTGTACTGTGTGAAATAAGCTCATTCGGTTCTAGGAATCAGTTGCTTTCCTACAAAGAAGGTTGAGTGCAGCAAGTTCAAACTTTATTTGTTAATGTAATCTGAAAAGATGCACAACGTAGTAGATTGGCCTCATTTCTAAAGTAGTTCTTTAGAAAAGAAACATCTTCAGTACCGAACACTGTACTGTGTGAAATAAGTTAATTCGCTTCTAGGAGTCAGTTTAATTTCTCTAAAAGAAGGTTGAGTGCAGCAAGTTCAAACTTTCCTTGTTAATGTAATCAAAAGATGACCAAGTTAGAAGATTCGCCTCATTTTGTAAAGTACTTTGTTGAGAAAACAAACATCTTCATTGCCGAACATTGTACTGTGTGAAATAAGCTCATTCGGTTCTAGGAATCAGATGCCTTCCGACAAAGAAGGTTGAGTGCAGCAAGTTCAAACTATCCTTGTTAATGTAAGTTGCAAAGATGCACAACTTAGTAGATTGGCCTCATTTCTAAAGTAGTTTCTTTAGAAAAAAAACATCTTCAGTACCGAACACTGTACTGTGTGAAATAAGTTAATTTGCTTCTAGGAATCAGTTTAATTTCTACGAAGAATGTTCAGTTCAGCAAGTTAAAACTTTCCTTGTTAATGAAATCTGAAAAGATGCACAACGTAGTACATTGACGTCATTTCTAAAGTAGTTTCTTTAGAAAAGAAACATCTTCAGTACCAAACACTGTACTGTGTGAAATAAGTTAATTCGCTTCTAGGAATCAGTTTAATTTCTACGAGGAAGGTTGAGTGCAGCAAGTTCAAACTTTCCTTGGTAATGTAATCTAAAAAGATGGCCAAGTTAGAAGATTCGCCTCATTTGTAAAGTACTTTGTTGAGAAAACAAACATCTTCATTGCCGAACATTGTACTGTGTGAAATAAGCTCATTCGGTTCTGGGAATCAGTTGCTTTCCTACAAAGAAGGTTGAGTGCAGCAAGTTCAAACTTTCCTTGTTAATGTAATCTAAAAAGAGGGCCAAGTTAGTAGATTCGACTCATTTGTAAAGTAGTTTGTTGAGAAAACAAACATCTTCATTGCCGAACACTGTACTGTGTGAAATAAGTTAATTCGCGTCTAGTTATCAGATTATTTCTACGAAGAAGTTTGAGTGCAGCAAGTTCAAACTTTCCTTGCTAATGTAATGTGAAAAGATGCACAACTTAGTAGATTGGCCTTATTTCTAAAGTAGTTTGTTTAGAAAACAAACATCTTCATTACCGAACACTGCGCTAGGTTAAATGAGCTAGTTCGATTCTAGGAATTACTTGCTTTCCTACAATGAAGGTTGAGTGCAGCAAGTTCAAACTTTCCTAGTTTGTGTAATCTAACAAGATGTACAAGTTAGTGGATTCGCCTCATTTCTAAAGTAGTTTGTTTAGAAAAGAAACATCTTCAGTACCGAACACTCTACTGTGTGAAATAAGTTAATTCGCTTCTAGGAATCAGTTGCTTTCCTACAAAGAAGTTTGAGTGCAGCAAGTTCAAACTTTCCTTTTTAAGGTAATCTCAAAAGATGGCCAAGTTAGAAGATTCGCCTGATTTCTAAAGTACTTTGTTGAGAAAACGAACATCTTCATTGCGAACATTGTACATTGTACTGTGTGAAATAAGCTCATGCGGATCTAGGAATCAGTTGCTTTCCTACAAAGAAGTTGAGTGCAGCAAGTTCAAACTTTCCTTGTTAATGTAATCTGAAAAGATGCACAACGTAGTAGATTGGCCTCATTTCTAAAGTAGTTTCTTTAGAAAAAAAACATCTTCAGTACCGAACACTGTACTGTGTGAAATAAGTTAATTTGCTTCTAGGAATCAGTTTAATTTCTACGAACACGGTTGAGTGCAGCAAGTTCAAACTTTCCTTATTAATGTAATCTGAAAAGATGCATAACGTAGTACACTGGCCTCATTTCTAAAGTAGTTTCTTTAGAAAAGAAACATCTTCAGTACCGAACACTGTACAGTGTGAAATAAGCTCATTCGGTTCTATGAATCAGTTGCTTTCCTACAAAGAAGGTTGAGTGCAGCAAGTTCATACTTTCCTTGTTAATGTAATCTGAAAAGATGCACAACTTAGTAGATTGGCCTCATTTCTAAAGTAGTTTGTTTAGAAAACAAACATCTTCATTACCGAACACTGTACTATGTGAAATGAGCTAGTTCGATTCTAGGAATCACTTGCTTTCCTACGAAGAAGGTTGAGTGCAGCAAGTTCAAACCTTCCTACTTTGTGTAATCTAATAAGATGTACAAGTTAGTGGATTCACCTCATTTCTATAGTAGTTTCTTTAGAAAAGAAACATCTTCAGTACCGAACACTGTACTGTGTGAAATAAGCTCATTCGGTTCTAGGAATCAGTTGCTTTCCTACAAAGAAGGTTCAGTGCAGCAAGTTCAAACGTTCCTTGTTAATGTAATATGAAAAGATGCACAACGTAGTACATTGGCCTCATTTCTAAAGTAGTTTCTTTAGAAAACAAACATCTTCATTGCCGAACACTGTACTGTGTGAAATAAGCTCATTCAGTTGTAGGAATCAGTTGCTTTCCTACAAAGAAGGTTGAGTGCAGCAAGTTCAAACTTTCCTTGTTAATGTAATCTGAAAAGATGGCCAAGTTAGAACATTCGCATCATTTGTAAAGTACTTTGTTGAGAAAACAAACATCTTCATTGCCGAACATTGTACTGTGTGAAATAAGCTCATTCGGTTCTAGGAATCAGTTGCTTTCCTACAAAGAAGGTTGAGTGCAGCAAGTTCAAACTTTCCTACTTTGTGTAATCTAAGAAGATGTACAAGTTAGTGGATTCGCCTCATTTCTAAAGTAGTTTCTTTAGAAAAGAAACATCTTCAGTCCCGAACACTGTACTGTGTCAAATAAGTTAATTCACTTCTAGGAATCAGTTTAATTTCTACCAAGAAGGTTGAGTGCTGCAAGTTGAACCTTTCCTTGTTAATGTAATCTGAAGAGATGCACAACGTAGTAGATTGGCCTCATTTCTAAAGTAGTTTCTTTAGAAAAGAAACATCTTCATTCCCGAACACTGCGCTAGGTGAAATGAGCTAGTTCGATTCTAGGAATCACTTGCTTTCCTACAATGAAGGTTGAGTGCAGCAAGTTCAAACATTCCTAGTTTGTGTAATCTAACAAGATGTACAAGTTAGTGGATTCGCCTCATTTCTAAAGTAGTTTGTTTAGAAAAGAAACATCTTCAGTACCGAACACTCTACTGTGTGAAATAAGTTAATTCGCTTCTAGGAATCAGTTTAATTTCTACGAAGAAGGTTGAGTGCAGCAAGTTCAAACTTTCCTTGTTAATGTAATCTCAAAAGATGGCCAAGTTAGAAGATTGGCCTCATTTGTAAAGTACTTTGTTGAAAAAATAAACATCTTCATTGCTGAACACTGTACTGTGTGAAATAAGCTCATTCAGTTCTAGGAATCAGTTGCTTTTCTACAAAGAAGGTTGAGTGCAGCAAGTTCAAACTTTCCTTGTTAATATAATCTGAAAAGATGGCCAAGTTAGAACATTCGCCTCATTTGTAAAATACTTTGTTGAGAAAACAAACATCTTCATTGCCGAACATTGTACTGTGTGAAATAAGCTCATTCGGTTCTAGGAATCAGTTGCTTTCCTACAAAGAAGGTTGAGTGCAGCACGTTCAAACTTTCCTTGATAATGTAATCTGAAACGATGCACAACGTAGTAGATTGGCCTCATTTCTAAAGTAGGTTCTTTAGAAAAGAAACATCCTCAGTACCGAACACTGTACTGTGTGAAATAAGTTAATTCGCTTCTAGGAATCAGTTTAATTTGTACGAAGAAGGTTGAGTGCAGCAAGTTCAAACTTTCCTTGTTAATGTAATCTCAAAAGTTGGCCAAGTTAGAAGATTCGCCTCATTTGTAAAGTACTTTGTTGAGAAAACAAACATCTTCATTTGCCGAACATTGTACTGTGCGAAATAAGCTCATTCGGTTCTAGGAATCAGTTGTTTTCATAGAAAGAAGGTTGAGTGCAGCAAGTTCAAACTTTCCTTGTTAATGTAATCTAAAAAGATGGCAAAGTTAGTAGATTCGCCTCATTTGTAAAGAAGTTTGTTGAGAAAACAAACATCTTCATTGCCGAACATTGTACTGTGTGAAATAAGCTCATTCGGTTCTTGGAATCAGTTGCTTTGCTACAAATATGGTTGAGTGTAGCAAGTTCAAACTTTCCTTGTTAATGTAATCTGAAAAGATGCACAACATAGTAGATTGACCTCATTTCTAAAGTAGTTTCTTTAGAAAAGAAACATCTTCAGTACCGAACACTGTACTGTGTGAAATAAGTTAATTCGCTTCTAGGAATCAGTGTAATTTCTAGGAAGAAGGTTGAGTGCAGCAAATTCAAACTTTCCTTGTTAATGTAATCTAAAAAGATGGCCAAGTTAGAAGATTCACCTCATTTGTAAAGTACATTGTTGAGAAAACAAACATCTTCATTGCCGAACATTGTACTGTGTGAAATAAGCTCATTCGGTACTGGGAATCAGTTGCTTTCCTACAAAGAAGGTTGAGTGCAGCAAGTTCAAACTTTCCTTGTTAATGTAATCTGAAAAGATGCACAACTCAGTAGATTGGCCTCATTTCTAAAGTAGTTTGTTTAGAAAACAAACATCTTCATTACCGAACGCTGTACTATGTGAAATGAGCTAGTTCGATTCTAGGAATAACTTGCTTTCCTACGAAGAATGTTGAGTGCAGCAAGGTCAAACTTTCGTACGTTGTGTAATCTAACAAGATGTACAAGTTAGTGGATTCACCTCATTTCTAAAGTAGTTTCTTTAGAAAAGAAACGTCTTCAGTACCGAACACCGTACTGTGTCAAATAAGTTAATTCGCTTCTAGGAATCAGTTTAATTTCTACGAAGAAGGTTGAGTGCAGAAAGTTTAAACTTTCCTTGTTAATGTAATCTCAAAATATGGCCAAGTTAGGACATTCCCCTCTTTTGTAAAGTACTTTGTTGAGAAAACAAACATCTTCATTGCCGAACATTGTATTGTGTGAAATAAGCTCATTCGGTTCTAGGAATCAGTTGCTTTCCAAAAAGAAGGTTGAGTGCAGCAAGTTCAAACTTTCCTTGTTAATGTAATCTAAAAAGATAGCCAAGTTAGTAGATTCGCCTCATTTTTAAGGTAGTTTGTTGAGAAAACAAACATCTTCATTACCGAACATTGTACTGTGTGAAATATGCTCATTCGAATCTAGGAATCAGTAGCTTTCCTACAAAGAAGGTTGAGTGCAGCAAGTTCAAACTTTCCTTGTTAATGTAATCTGAAAAGATGCACAACGTAGTAGATTGGCCTCATTTCTAAAGTAGTTTCTTTAGAAAAGAAACATCTTCAGTACCGAACACTGTACTGTGTGAAATAAGTTAATTCGCTTCTAGGAATCAGTTTAATTTCTACGAAGAAGGTTGAGTGCTGCAAGTTCAAACTTTCCTTGTTAATGTAATCTGAAAAGATGCACAACGTAGTAGATTGGCCTCATTTCTAAAGTAGTTTCTTTAGAAAAGAAACATCTTCAGTACCGAACACTGTACTGTGTGAAATAAGTTAATTCGCTTCTAGGAATCAGTTTAATTTCTACGAAGAGGGTTGAGTGCAGCAAGTTCAAACTTTCCTTGTTAATGTAATCTCAAAAGATGGCCAAGTTAGAAGATTCGCCTCATTTGTAAAGTACTTTGTTGAGAAAACAAACATCTTCATTGCCGAACACTGTACTGTGTGAAATACGCTCATTCGGTTCTAGGAATCAGTTGCTTTCCTACAAAGAAGGTTGAGTGCAGCAAGTTCAAACTTTCCTTGTTAATGTAATCTGAAAAGATGGCCAAGTTAGAACATTCGCCTCATTTGTAAAGTACTTTGTTGAGAAAACAAACATCTTCATTGCCGAACATTGTACTGTGTGAAATAAGCTCATTCGGTTCTAGGAATCAGTTGTTTTCCTACAAAGAAGGTTGAGTGCAGCAAGTTCAAACTTTCCTTGTTAATGTAATCTAAAAACATGGCGAAGTTAGTAGATTTGCCTCTTTGTAAAGTAGTTTGTTGAGAAAACAAACATCTTCATTGCCGAACATTGTACTGTGTGAAATAAGCTCATTCGGTTCTAGGAATCAGTTGCTTTGCTACAAATAAGGTTGAGTGTAGCAAGTTCAAACTTTCCTTGTTAATGTAATCGGAAAAGATGCACAACGTACTAGATTGACCTCATTTCTAAAGTAGTTTCTTTACAAAAGAAACATCTTCAGTACCGAACACTGTACTGTGTGAAATAAGTTAATTCGCTTCTAGGAATCAGTTTAATTTCTAGGAAGAAGGTTGAGTGCAGCAAATTCAAACTTTCCTTGTTAATGTAATCTATAAAGATGGCCAAGTTAGAAGATTCGCCTCATTGTAAAGTACATTGTTGAGAAAACAAACATCTTCATTGTCGAACATTGTACTGTGTGAAATAAGCTCATTCGGTTCTAGGAATCAGTTGCTTTCCTACAAAGAAGGTTGAGTGCAGCAAGTTCAAACATTCCTTATTAATGTAATCTGAAAAGATGCAAAACTTAGTAGACTGGCCTCATTTCTAAAGTAGTTTGTTTAGAAAACAAACATCTTCATTACCGAACACTGTACTATGGGAAATGAGCTGGTTCGATTCTAGGAATCACTTGCTTTCCTACGAAGAAAGTTGAGTGCAGCAAGTTCAAACTTTCCTACTTTGTGTAATCTAAGAAGATGTACAAGTTAGTGGATTCGCCTCATTTCTAAAGTAGTTTCTTTAGAAAAGAAACATCTTCAGTCCCGAACACTGTACTGTGTCAAATAGGTTAATTCACTTCTAGGAATCAGTTGCTTTCCTACAAAGAAGGTTGAGTGCAGCAAGTTCAAACATTCCTTATTAATGTAATCTGAAAAGATGCAAAACTTAGTAGACTGGCCTCATTTCTAAAGTAGTTTGTTTAGAAAACAAACATCTTCATTACCGAACACTGTACTATGGGAAATGAGCTGGTTCGATTCTAGGAATCACTTGCTTTCCTACGAAGAAAGTTGAGTGCAGCAAGTTCAAACTTTCCTACTTTGTGTAATCTAAGAAGATGTACAAGTTAGTGGATTCGCCTCATTTCTAAAGTAGTTTCTTTAGAAAAGAAACATCTTCAGTCCCGAACACTGTACTGTGTCAAATAGGTTAATTCACTTCTAGGAATCAGTTTAATTTCTACGAAGAAGGTTGAGTGCAGCAAGTTCAAACTTTCCTTGTTAATGTAATCTCAAAAGATGGCCAAGTTAGTAGATTCGACTCATTTGTAAAGTAGTTTGTTGAGAAAACAAACATCTTCATTGCCGAACATTGTACTGTGTGAAATAAGCTCACTCGGTTCTAGGAATCAGTTGCTTTCCTACAAATAAGGTTGAGTGTAGCAAGTTGAAACTTTCCTTGTTAATGTAATCTGAAAAGATGCACAACGTAGTACATTGGCCTCATTTCTAAAGTAGTTTCTTTAGAAAAGAAACATCTTCATTACCGAACACTGTACTGTGTGAAATAAGTTAATTCGCTTCTAGGAATAAGTTTAATTTCTATGAAGAAGGTTGAGTGCAGCAAGTTCAAACTTTCCTAGTTTGTGTAATCTAACAAGACGTACAAGTTAGTGGATTCGCCTCATTTCTAAAGTAGTTTCTTTAGAAAAGAAACATCTTCAGTACCGAACACTGTTCTGTGTGAAATAAGTTAATTTGCTTCTAGGAATCAGTTTAATTTCTACGAAGAAGGTTGAGTGCAGCAAGTTCAAACTTTCCTTTTTAATGTAATCTAAAAAGATGGCCAAGTTAGAAGATTCGCCTCATTTGTAAAGTACTTTGTGGAGAAAACAAACATCTTCATTGCCGAACATTGTACTGTGTGAAATAAGGTCATTCGGTTCTAGGAATCAGTTGCTTTCCTACAAAGAAGGTTGAGTGCAGCAAGTTCAAACTTTCCTTGTTAATGTAATCTCAAAAGATGGCCAAGTTAGAACATTCGCCTCATTTTTAAAGTACTTTGTTGAGAAAACAAACATCTTCATTGCTGAACATTGTACGGTGTGAAATAAGCTCCTTCGGTTCTATGAATCAGTTGCTTTCCTACAAAGAAGGTTGAGTGCAGCAAGTTCAAACTTTCCTTGTTAATGTAATCTAAAAAGATGGCCAAGTTAGTAAATTCACCTCGTTTGTAAAGTAGTTTGTTGAGAAAACAAACATCTTCATTGCCGAACATTGTACTGTGTGAAATAAGCTCATTCGGTTCTAGGCATCAGTTGCTTTCCTACAAAGAAGGTTGAGTGCAGCAAGTTCAAACTTTCCTTGTTAATGTAATCTGAAAAGATGCACAACTTAGTAGATTGGCCTCATTTCTAAAGTATTTAGTTTAGAAAACAACCATCTTCATTACCGAACACTGTACTATGTGAAATGAGCTAGTTCGATTCTAGGAATCACTTGCTTTCCTACGAAGAAGGTTGAGTGCAGCAAGTTCAAACTTTGCTACTTTGTGTAATCTAACAAGATGGCCAAGTTAGAACATTCGCCTCATTTGCTAAAGTAGTTTCTTTAGAAAAGAAACATCTTCAGTACCGAACACTGTACTGTGTCAAATAAGTTAATTCGCTTCTAGGAATCAGTTTAATTTCTACGAAGAAGGTTGAGTGCAGCAAGTTCAAACTTTCCTTGTTAATGTAATCTGAAAAGATGCACAACGTAGTACATTGGCCTCATTTCTAAAGTAGTTTCTTTAGAAAAGAAACATCTTCAGTACCGAACACTGTACTGTGTGAAATACGTTAATTCTTTTCTGGGAATCAGTTTAATTTCTACGAAGAAGGTTGAGTGCAGCAAGTTCAAACGTTCCTTCTTAATGGAATCTCAAAAGATGGCCAAGTTAGAACATTCTCCTCATTTGTAAAGTACTTTGTTGAGAAAACAAACATCTTCATTGCCGAACATTGTACTGTGTGAAATAAGCTCATTCGGATCTAGGAATCAGTTGCTTTCCTACAAAAAAGGTTGAGTGCAGCAAGTTCAAACTTTCCTTTTTAACGTAATCTGAAAAGATGGCCAAGTTAGTAGATTCGACTCATTTGTAAAGTAGTTTGTTGAAAAAACAAAAATCTTCATTGCCGAACATTGTACTGTGTGATATAAGCTCATTCGGTTCTAGGAATCAGTTGCTTTCCTACAAAGAAGGTTGAGTGTAGCAAGTTCAAACTTTCCTTGTTAATTTAATCTGAAAAGATGCACAACGTAGTAGATTGGCCTCATTTCTAAAGTAGTTTCTTTAGAAAACAAACATCTTCATTACCGAACACTGTACTATGTGAAATGAGCTAGTTCTATTCTAGGAATCACGTGCTTTCCTACAAAGAAGGTTGAGTGCAGCAAGTTCAAACTTTCCTTGTTAATGTAATCTGAAAAGATGCACAACGTAGTAGATTGGCCTCATTTCTAAAGTAGTTTCTTTAGAAAAGAAACATCTTCAGTACCGAACACTGTACTGTGTGCAATAGGTTAATTGGCTTCTAGGAATCAGTTTAATTTCTACGAAGAAGGTTGAGTGCAGCAAGTTCCAACTTTCCTTGTTAATGTAATCTCAAAAGATGGCCAAGTTAGAAAATTCGCCTCATTTGTAAAGTACTTTGTTGAGAAAACAAACATCTTCATTGCCGAACATTGTACTGTGTGAAATAAGCTCATTCGGTTCTAGGAATCTGTTGCTTTCCTACAAAGAAGGTTGAGTGCAGCAAGTTCAAACTTTCCTTGTTAATGTAATCTGAAAAGATGCACAACTTAGTAGATTGGCCTCATTTCTAAAGTAGTTTGTTTAGAAAACAAACATCTTCATTACCGAACACTGTACTATGTGAAATGTGCTCATTCGGTTCTAGGAATCACTTGCTTTCCTACGAAGAAGGTTGAGTGCAGCAACTTCAAACTTTCCTTGTTAATGTAATCTGAAAAGGTGCACAACGTAGTAGATTGGCCTCATTTCTAAAGTAGTTTCTTTAGAAAAGAAACATCTTCAGTTCCGAACACTGTACTGTGTGAAATAAGTTAATTCGCTTCTAGGAATCAGTTTAATTTCTACGAAAAAGGTTTAGTGCAGCAAGTTCAAACTTTCCTTGTTAATGTAATCTCAAAAATGGCCAAGTTAGAACATTCGCCTCATTTGTAAAGTACTTTGTTGAGAAAACAAACATCTTCATTGCCGAACATTGTACTGTCTGAAATAAGCTCATTCCGTTCTAGGAATCAGTTGCTTTCCTACAAAGAAGGTTGAGTGCAGCAAGTTCAAACTTTCCTTGTTAATGTAATCTAAAAAGATGCACAACTTAGTAGAATGGCCTCATTTCTAAAGTAGTTTGTTGAGAAAACAAACATCTTCATTACTGAACACTGTACTATGTGAAAAGAGCTAGTTCGATTCTAGGAATCACTTGCTTTCCTACGAAGAAGGTTGAGTGCAGCAAGTTCAAACTTTCCTACTGTGTGTAATCTAACAAGATGTACAAGTTAGTGGATTCGCCCCATTTCTAAAGTAGTTTCTTTAGAAAAGAAACATCTTCAGTACCGAACACTGTACTGTGTGAAATAAGTTAATTCGCTTCTAGGATTCAGTTTAATTTCTACGAAGAAGATTGAGTGCAGCAAGTTCAAACTTTCATTGTTAATGTAATCTCAAAAGATGGCCAAGTTAGAAGATTCGCCTCATTTGTAAAGTACTTTGTTGAGAAAACAAACATCTTCATTGCTGAACATTGTACTGTGTGAAATAAGCTCATTCGGATCTAGGAATCAGATGCTTTCCTACAAAGAAGGATGAGTGCAGCAAGTTCAAACTTTCCTTGTTAATGTAATCTAAAAAGATGGCCAAGTTAGTAGATTCGACTCATTTGTAAAGTAGTTTGTTGAGAAAACAAACATCTTCATTGCCAAACATTGTACTGTGTATAATAAGCTCATTCGGTTCTTGGAATCAGTTGCTTTCCTACAAAGAAGGTTGAGTGTAGCAAGTTCAAACTTTCATTGTGAATGTAATCTGAAAAGATGCACAACGTAGTAGATCGGCCTCATTTCTAAAGTAGTTTCTTTAGAAAACAAACATCTTCACTACCAAACACTGTACTGTGTGAAATAAGTTAATTCGCTTCTAGGAATCAGTTTAATTTCTACGAAGAAGGTTGAGTGCAGCAAGTTCAAACTTTCCTTGTTAATGTAATCTGAAAAGATGCACAACGTACTAGATTGGCTTCATTTCTAAAGTAGTTTCTTTAGAAAAGAAACATCTTCAGTACCGAACTCTGTACTGTGTGAAATAAGTTAATTCGCTTCTAGGAATCAGTTTAATTTCTACGAAGAAGGTTGAGTGCAGCAAGTTCAATCTTTCCTTGTTAATGTAATCTAAAAAGATGGCCAAGTTAGAACATTCGACTCATTTGTAAAGTACTTTGTTGAGAAAACAAACATCTTCATTGCAGAACATTGTACTGTGTGAAATAAGCTCATTCAGATCTAGGAAACAGTTGCTTTCCTACACAGAAGGTTGAGTGCAGCAAGTTCAAACTTTCCTTGTTAATGTAATCTAAGAAGATGGCCAAGTTAGTAGATTCGACTCATTTGTAAAGTTGTTTGTTGAGAAAACAAACATCTTCATTTCCGAACATTGTACTGTGTGAAATAAGCTCATTCGGTTCTAGGAGTCAGTTGCTTTCCTACAAAGAAGGTTGAGTGCAGCAAGTTCAAACTTTCCTTGTTAATGTAATCTGAAAAGATGCACAACGTAGTAGATTGGCCTCATTTCTAAAGTGGTTTCTTTAGAAAAGAAACATCTTCAGGACCGAACACTGTACTGTGTGAAATAAGTTAATTCGCTTCTAGGAATCAGTTTAATTTCTATGAAGAAGGTTGAGTGCAGCAAGTTCAAACTTTCCTTCTTAATGTAATCTGAAAAGATGCACAACGTAGTAGATTGGCCTCATTTCTAAAGTAGTTTCTTTAGAAAAGAAACATCTTCAGTACCGAACACTCTACTGTGTCAAATATGTTAATTCGCTTCTAGGAATCAGTTTAATTTCTACGCAGAAGGTTGAGTGCAGCAAGTTCAACCTTTCCTTGTTAATGTAATCTGAAAAGATGCACAACGTAGTAGATTGGCCTCATTTCTAAAGTAGTTTCTTTAGAAAAGAAACATCTTCAGTACCGAACACTGTACTTTGTGAAATACGTTAATTTGCTTCTAGGAATCAGTTTAATTTCTACGAAGAAGGTTGAGTGCAGCAAGTTCAAACTTTCCTTGTTAATGTAATCTAAAAAGATGGCCAAGTTAGAAGATTCACCTCATTTCTAAAGTACTTTGTTGAGAAAACAAACATCTTCATTGCCGAACATTGTACTGTGTGAAATAAGCTCATTCGGTTCTAGGAAGCAGTTGCTTTCCTACAAAGAAGGTTGAGTGCAGCAAGTTCAAACTTTCCTTGTTAATGTAATCTGAAAAGATGCACAACTTAGTAGATTGGCCTCATTTCGAAAGTAGTTTGTTTAGAAAACAAACATCTTCATTACTGAACACTGTACTATGTGAAATGAGCTAGTTCGATTCTAGGAATCACTTGCTTTCCTACGAAGAAGGTTGAGTGCAGCAAGTTCAAACTTTCCTACTTTGTGTAATCTAACAAGATGTACAAGTTAGTGGATTCGCCTCATTTCTAAAGTAGTTTCTTTAGAAAAGAAACATCTTCAGTACCGAACACTGTACTGGTTGAATTAAGTTAATTCCCTTCTAGGAATCAGTTTAATTTCTACGAAGAAGGTTGAGTGCAGCAAGTTCAAACTTTCCTTGTTAATGTAATCTGAAAAGATGGCCAAGTTAGAAGATTCACCTCATTTGTAAAGTACTTTGTTGAGAAAACAAACATCTTTATTGCCGAACATTGTACTGTGTGAAATAAGCTCATTCGGTTCTAGGAATCAGTTTAATTTCTCCGAAGAAGGTTGAGTGCAGCAAGTTCAAACTTTCCTTGTTAATGTAATCTAAAAAGATGGCCAAGTTAGTAGATTCGACTCATTTGTAAAGTAGTTTGTTGAGAAAACAAACATCTTCATTGCCGAACATTGTACTGTGTGAAATAAGCTCATTCGGTTCTAGGAATCAGTTGCTTTCCTACAAAGAAGGTTGAGTGTAGCAAGTTCAAACTTTCCTTGTTAATGTAATCTGAAAAGATGCACAACGTAGTACATTGGCCTCATTTCTAAAGTAGTTTCTTTAGAAAAGAAACATCTTCAGTACCGAACACTGTACTGTGTGAAATAAGTTAATTCGCTTCTAGGAATCAGTTTAATTTCTACGAAGAAGGTTGAGTACAGCAAGTTCAAACTTTCCTTGTTAATGTAATCTGAAAAGATTCACAACGTAGTACATTGGCCTCATTTCTAAAGCAGTTTCTTTAGAAAAGAAACATCTTCAGTACCGAACACTGTACTGTGTGAAATAAGTTAATTCCCTTCTAGGAATCAGTTTAATTTCGACGAAGAAGGTTGAGTACAGCAAGTTCAAACTTTCCTTGTTAATGTAATCTCAAAAGATGGCCAAGTTAGAACATTCGCCTCATTTGTAAAGTACTTTGTTGAGAAAACAAACATCTTCATTGCCGAACATTGTACTGTGTGAAATAAGCTCATTCGGATCTAGGAATCAGTTGCTTTCCTACAAAGAAGGTTCAGTGCAGCAAGTTCAAACTTTCCTTGTTAATTTAATCTAAAAAGATAGCCAAGTTAGTAGATTCGACTCATTTGTAATGCAGTTTGTTGAGAAAACAAACATCTTCATTGCCGAACATTGTACTGGGTGAAATAAAGTCATTCGGTTGTAGGAATCAGTTGCTTTCCTACAAAGAAGGTTGAGTGTAGCAAGGTCACACTTTCCTTGTTAATGTAATCTGAAAAGATGCACAACGTAGTAGATTGGCCTCATTTCTAAAGTAGTTTCTTTAGAAAACAAACATCTTCAGTACCGAACACTGTACTGTGTGAAATAAGTTAATTGGCTTCAAGGAATCAGATTAATTTCTACGAAGAAGGTTGAGTGCACCAAGTTCAAACTTTCCTTGTTAATGTAATCTGAAAAGATGCACAACGTAGTACATTGTCCTCATTTCTAAAGCAGTTTCTTTAGAAAATTAACATCTTCAGTACAGAACACTGTACTGTGTGAAATAAGTTAATTCGCTTCTAGGAATCATTTTCATTTCTGCTAAGAAGGTTGAGTGCAGCAAGTTCAAACTTTCCTTGTTAATGTAATCCTAAAAGATGGCCAAGTTAGAAGATTCGCCTCATTTGTAAAGTACTTTGTTGAGAAAACAAACATCTTCATTGCCGAACATTGTACTGTGTGAAATAAGCTCATTCGGTTCTAGGAATCAGTTGCTTTCCTACAAAGAAGGTTGAGTGCAGCAAGTTCAAACTTTCCTTGTTAATGTAATCTGAAAAGATGCACAACGTAGTACATTGGCCTCCTTTCTAAAGTAGTTTCTTTAGAAAAGAAACATCTTCAGTACCGAAAACTGTACTGTGTGAAATAAGTTAATTCGCTTCTAGGAATCAGTTGCTTTCCTACAAAGAAGTTTGAGTGCAGCAAGTACAAACTTTCCTTTTAATGTAATCTCAAAAGATGGCCAAGTTACAACATTCGCCTCATTTGTAAAGTACTTTGTTGAGAAAACAAACATCTTCATTGCCGAACATTGTACTGTGTGAAATAAGCTCATTCGGTTCTATGAATCAGTTGCATTCCTACAAAGAATGTTGAGTGCAGCAAGTTCAAACTCTCCTTGTTAATGTAATCTAAAAAGATGGCCAAGTTAGTAGCTTCGCCTCATTTGTAAAGTAGTTTGTTGAGAAAACAAACATCTTCATTGCCGGACATTGTACTGTGTGAAATAAGCTCATTCGGTTCTAGGAATCAGTTGCTTTCCTACAAAGAAGGTTGAGTGCAGCAACTTCAAACTTTCCTTGTTAATGTAATCTCAAAAGATGGGCAAGTTATTAGATTAGACTCATTTGTAAAGTAGTTTGTTGAGAAAACAAACATCTTCATTGCCGAACATTGTACTGTGTGAAATAAGCTCATTCGGTTCTAAGATTCAGTTGCTTTCCTACAAAGAAGGTTGAGTGCAGCAAGTTCAAACATTCCTTGTTAATGTAATCTGAAAAGATGCACAACTTAGTAGATTGGCCTCATTTCTAATGTAGTTTGTTTAGAAAACAAACATCTTCATTACCGAACACTGTACTATGTGAAATGAGGTGGTTCGATTCTAGGAATCACTTGCTTTCCTACGAAGAAGGTTGAGTGCAGCAAGTTCAAACTTTCCTACTTTGTGTAATCTAACAAGATGTACAAGATAGTGTATTCGCCTCATTTCAAAAGTAGTTTCTTTAGAAAAGAAACATCTTCAGTACCGAACACTGTACTGTGTGAAGTAAGTTAATTAGCTTCTAGGAATCAATTTAATTTCTACGAAGAAGGTTGAGTGCAGCAAGTTCAAACTTTCCTTATTAATGTAATCTCAAAAGATGGCCAAGTTAGAAGATTCGCCTCACATGTAAAGTACTTTGTTGAGAAAACAAATATCTTCATTGCCGAACATTGTACTGTGTGAAATAAGCTCATTCGGATCTAGGAACAGTTGCTTTCCTACAAAGAAGGTTGAGTGCAGCAAGTTCAAACTTTCCTTGTTAATGTAATCTGAAAAGATGGCCAAGTTAGTAGATTCGACTCATTTGTAAAGCAGTTTGTTGAGAAAACAAACATCTTCATTGCGGAACATTGTACTGTGTGAAATAAGCTCATTCGGTTCTAGGAATCAGTTGCTTTCCTACAAAGAAGGTTGAGTGTAGCAAGTTCAAACTTTCCGTGTTAATGTAATCTTAAAAGATGCACAACGTAGTAGATTGGCCTCATTTCTAAAGTAGTTTCTTTACAAAAGAAACATCTTCAGTACCGAACATTGTACTGTGTGAAATTAGTTAATTCGCTTCTAGGAATCAGTTTAATTTCTATGAAGAAGGTTGAGTGCAGCAAATTCAAACTTTCCTTGTTAATGTAATCTAAAAAGATGGCCAAGTTAGAAGATTCGCCTCATTTGTAAAGTACTTTGTTGAGAAAACAAACATCTTCATTGCTGAACATTCTACTGTGTGAAATAAGCTCATTCGGTTCTAGGAATCAGTTGCTTTTCTACAAAGAAGGTTGAGTGCAGCAACTTCAAACTTTCCTTGTTAATGTAATCTGAAAAGATGCACAACTTAGTAGATTGGCCTCATTTCTAAAGTAGTTTGTTTAGAAAACAAACATCTTCATTACCGAACATTGTACTATGTCAAATGAGCTAGTTCGATTCTAGGAATCACTTGCTGTCCTAGGAAGAAGGTTGAGTGCAGCAAGTTCAAACTTTCCTACTTTGTGTAATCTAACAAGATGTACAAGTTATTGGATTCGCCTCATTTCTAAAGTAGTTTCTTTAGAAAAGAAACATCTTCATTACCGAACACTGTACTGTGTCAAATAAGTTAATTCGCTTATAGGAATGAGTTTAATTTCTACGAAGAAGGTTGAGTGCAGCAAGTTCAAACTTTCCTTGTTAATGTAATCTCAAAAGATGGCCAAGGTAGAACATTCGCCTCATTTGTAAAGTACTTTGTTGAGTAAACAAACATCTTCATTGCCGAACATTTTACTGTGTGAAATAATCTCATTCGGTTCTAGGAATCAGTTGCTTTCCTACAAAGAAGGTTGAGTGCAGCAAGTTCAAACTTTCCTTGGTAATGTAATCTAAAAAGATGACCAAGTTAGTAGATTCGCCTCATTTGTAAAGTAGTTTGTTGAGAAAACAAACATCTTCATTGCCGAACATTGTTCTGTGTGAAATAAGCTCATTCGGTTCTAGGAATCAGTTGCTTTCCTACAAAGAAGGTTGAGTGCAGCAAGTTCAAACTTTCCTTGTTAATGTAATCTGAAAAGATGCACAACTTAGTAGATTGGCCTCATTTCTAAAGTAGTTTGTTTAGAAAACAAACATCTTCATTACCAAATACTGTACTATGTGAAATGAGCTAGTTCGATTCTAGGAATCACTTGCTTTCCTACGAAGAAGGTTGAGTGCAGCAAGTTCAAACTTTCCAACTTTGTGTAATCTAACAAGATGTACAAGATAGTGTATTCGCCTCATTTCTAAAGTAGTTTCTTTAGAAAAGAAACATCTTCAGTAACGAACACTGTACTGTGTGAAATAAGTTAATTCGCTTCTAGGAATCAGTTTAAATTCTACGAAGAAGGTTGAGTGCAGCAAGTTCACACTTTCCTTGTTAATGTAATCTGAAAATATGGCCAAGTTAGAAGATTCGCCTCATTTGTAAAGTACTTTGTTGAGAAAACAAACATCTTCATTGCCGAACATTGTACTGTGTGAAATAAGCTCATTCGGTTCTAGGAATCAGTTGCTTTCCTACAAATAAGGTTGAGTGCAGCAAGTTCAAACTTTCCTTGTTAATGTAATCTGAAAAGATGCACAACTTAGTAGATTGGCCTGATTTCTAAAGTAGTTTGTTTAGAAAACAAACATCTTCATTACCGAACACTGCGCTATGTGAAATGAGCAGGTTCGATTCTAGGAATCACTTGCTTTCCTACAAAGAAGGTTGAGTGCAGCAAGTTCAAACTTTCCTAGTTTGTGTAATCTAACAATATGTACAAGTTAGTGGATTCACCTCATTTCTAAAGTAGTTTCTTTAGAAAAGAAACATCTTCAGTACCGAACACTGTACTGTTTGAAATAAGTTAATTCTCTTCTAGGAATCAGTTGCTTTCCTAAAAATAAGGTTGAGTGCAGCAAGTTCAAACTTTCCTTGTTAATGTAATCTAAAAAGATGGCCAAGTTAGTAGATTCGCCTCATTTGTAAAGTAGTTTGTTGAGAAAATTAACATCTGTATTGCCGAACATTGTACTGTGTGAAATAACCTCATTCCGTTCTAGGAATCAGTTGCTTTCCTACAAAGAAGGTTGAGTGCAGCAAGTTCAAACTTTCCTTGTTAATGTAATCTAAAAAGATGGCCACGTTAGTAGGTTCACCTCATTTGTAAAGTACTTTGTTGAGAAAACAAACATCTTCATTGCCAAACATTGTACTGTGTGAAATAAGCTCATTCGGTTCTAGGAATCAGTTGCTTTCCTACAAAGAAGGTTGAGTGCAGCAAGTTCAAACTTTCCTTGTTAATGTAATCTGAAAAGATGCACAACGTAGTAGATTGGCCTCATTTCTAAAGTAGTTTGTTTAGAAAACAAACATCTTCATTACTGAACACTGTACTATGTGAAAGGAGGTAGTTCGATTTTAGGAATCATTTGCTTTCCTATGAAGAAGGTTGAGTGCAGCAAGTTCAAACTTTCCTACTTTGTGTAATCTAACAAGATGTACAAGTTAGTGGATTCGCCTCATTTCTAAAGTAGTTTCTTTAGAAAAGATACATCTTCAGTACCGAACACTGTACTGTGTGAAATAAGTTAATTCGCTTCTAGGAATCAGTTTAATTTCTACGGAGAAGGCTGAGTGCAGCAAGTTCAAACTTTCCTTGTTAATGTAGTCTCAAAGATGGCCAAGTTAGAAGATTCGCCTCATTTGTAAAGTACTTTGTTGAGAAAACAAACATCTTCATTGCCGAACATTGTACTGTGTGAAATAAGCTCATTCGGATCTAGGAATCAGTTCCTTTCCTACAAAGAAGGTTGAGTGCAGCAAGTTCAAACTTTCCTTGTTAATGTAATCTAAAAAGATGGCCAAGTTAGTAGATTCGCCTCATTTGTAAAGTACTTTGTTGAGAAAACAAACACCTTCATTGCCGAACATTGTACTGTGTGAAATAAGCTCATTCGGATCTAGGAATCAATTGCTTTTCTACAAAGAAGGTTGAGTGCAGCAAGTTCAAACTTTCCTTGTTAATGTAATCTAAAAACATGGCCAAGTTAGTAGATTCGACTCATTTGTAAGGTAGTTTGTTGAGAAAACAAACATCTTCATTGCCTAACATTGTACTGTGTGAAATAAGCTCATTCGGTTCTAGGAATCAGTTGCTTTCCTACAAAGAAGGTTGAGTGTAGCAAGTTCAAACGTTCCTTGTTAATGTAATCTGAAAAGATGCACAACATAGTAGATTGGCCTCAAATCTGAAGTAGTTTCTTTAGAAAAAAAACATCTTCATTACCGAACACTGTACTATGTGAAATGAGCTAGTTCGATTCTAGGAATCACTTGCTTTCCTACGAAGAAGGTTGAGTGCAGCAAGTTCAAACTTTCCTTGTTAATGTAATCTGAAAAGATGCACAACGTAGTACATTGGCCTCATTTCTAAAGTAGTTTCTTTAGAAAAGAAACATCTTCAGTACCGAAAACTGTACTGTGTGAAATAAGTTAATTCGCTTCTAGGAATCAGTTGCTTTCCTACAAAGAAGTTTGAGTGCAGCAAGTACAAACTTTCCTTTTAATGTAATCTCAAAAGATGGCCAAGTTACAACATTCGCCTCATTTGTAAAGTACTTTGTTGAGAAAACAAACATCTTCATTGCCGAACATTGTACTGTGTGAAATAAGCTCATTCGGTTCTAGGAATCAGTTGCTTTCCTACAAAGAAGGTTGAGTGCAGCAAGTTCAAACTCTCCTTGTTAATGTAATCTAAAAAGATGGCCAAGTTAGTAGCTTCGCCTCATTTGTAAAGTAGTTTGTTGAGAAAACAAACATCTTCATTGCCGAACATTGTACTGTGTGAAATAAGCTCATTCGGTTCTAGGAATCAGTTGCTTTCCTACAAAGAAGGTTGAGTGCAGCAAGTTCAAACTTTCCTTGTTAATGTAATCTGAAAAGATGCACAACTTAGTAGATTGGCCTCATTTCTAAAGTATTTTGTTTAGAAAACAAACATGTTCATTACCGAACACTGTACTATGTGAAATGAGGTGGTTCGATTCTAGGAATCACTTGCTTTCCTACGAAGAAGGTTGAGTGCAGCAAGTTCAAACTTTCCTACTTTGTGTAATCTAACAAGATGTACAAGTTACTGGATTCGCCTCATTTCTAAAGTAGTTTCTTTAGAAAAGAAACATCTTCATTACCGAACACTGTACTGTGTGAAATAAGTTAATTCGCTTCTAGGAATCAGTTTAATTTCTACGAAGAAGAGGTTGAGTGCAGCAAGTTCAAACTTTCCTTGTTAATGTAATCTCAAAAAGATGGCCAAGTTAGTAGATTCAACTCATTTGTAAAGTACTTTGTTGAGAAAACAAACATCTTCATTGCCGAACATTGTACTGTGTGAAATAAGCTCATTCGGTTCTAGGAATCAGTTGCTTTCCTACAAAGAAGGTTGAGTGCAGCAAGTTCAAACTTTCCTTGTTAATGTAATCTGAAAAGATGCACAAAGTTAGTAGAGTGGCCTCATTTCTAAAGTAGTTTGTTTAGAAAACAAACATCTTCATTACCGAACACTGTACTGTGTGAAATAGCTAGTTCGATTTCTAGGAATCACTTGCTTTCCTACAAAGAAGGTTGAGTGCAGCAAGTTCAAACTTTCCTACTTTGTGTAATCTAAAAAGATGTACAAGTTAGTGGATTGGCCTCATTTCTAAAGTAGTTTCTTTAGAAAGAAACATCTTCATTACCGAACACTGTACTGTGTGAAATAAGTTAATTGCTTCTAGGAATGAGTTTAATTTCTAAGAAGAAGGTTGAGTGCAGCAAGTTCAAACTTTCCTTGTTAATGTAATCTCAAAAGATGGCCAAGTTAGAACATTCGCCTCATTTGTAAAGTAGTTTGTTGAGAAAACAAACATCTTCATTGCCGAACATTGTACTGTGTGAAATAAGCTCATTCGGTTCTAGGAATCAGTTGCTTTCCTACAAAGAAGGTTGAGTGCAGCAAGTTCAAACTTTCCTTGTTAATGTAATCTAAAAAGATGGCCAAGTTAGTAGATTGACCTTCATTTGTAAAGTAGTTTGTTGAGAAAACAAACATCTTCATTGCCGAACATTGTACTGTGTGAAATAAGCTCATTCGGTTCTAGGAATCAGTTGCTTTCCTACAAAGAAGGTTGAGTGCAGCAAGTTCAAACTTTCCTTGTTAATGTAATCTGAAAAGATGCACAACTTAGTAGATTGGCCTCATTTCTAAAGTAGTTTGTTTAGAAAACAAACATCTTCATTACCGAACACTGTACTATGTGAAATGAGCTAGTTCGGTTCTAGGAATCACTTGCTTTCCTACGAGGAAGGTTGAGTGCAGCAAGTTCAAACTTTCCTACTTTGTGTAATCTAACAAGATGTACAAGTTAGTGGATTCACCTCATTTCGAAATTAGTTCCTTTAGAAAAGAAACATGTTCAGTACCGAACACTGTACTGTGTGAAATAAGCTCATTCGGTTCTAGGAATCAGTTGCTTTCCTACAAAGAAGGTTGAGTGCAGCAAGTTCAAACTTTCCTTGTTAATGTAATCTCAAAAGATGGCCAAGTAAGAACATTCGCCTAATTTGAAAAGTACTTTGTTGAGAAAACAAACATCTTCATTGCCGAACATTTTACTGTGTGAAATAAGCTCATTCGGTTCTAGGAATCAGTTGCTTTCCTACAAAGAAGGTTGAGTGCAGCAAGTTCAAACTTTCCTTGTTAATGTAATCTAAAAAGATGGCCAAGTTAGTAGATTCACCTAATTTGTAAAGTAGTTTGTTGAGACAACAAATATCTTCATTGTCGAACATTCTTCTGTGTGAAATAAGCTCTTTTGGTTCTAGGAATCAGTTGCTTTCCTACAAAGAAGGTTGAGTGCAGCAAGTTCAAACTTTCCTTGTTAATGTAATCTGAAAAGAGGCACAACTGAGTAGATTGGCCTCATTTCTAAAGTAGTTTGTTTAGAAAACAAACATCTTCATTACCGAACACTGTACTGTGTGAAATAAGTTAATTCGGTTCTAGGAATCAGTTGCTTTCCTACAAAGAAGGTTGAGTGCAGCAAGTTCAAACTTTCCTACTTAATGTAATCTAAAAGATGCACAAGTTAGTAGATTGGCCTCATTTCTAAAGTAGTTTCTTTAGAAAACAAACATCTTCAGTACCGAACACTGTACTGTGTGAAATAAGCTCATTCGGTTCTAGGAATCAGTTGCTTTCCTACAAAGAAGGTTGAGTGCAGCAAGTTCAAACTTTCCTTGTTAATGTAATCTAGAAGATGGCCAAGTTAGTAGATTGGCCTCATTTATAAAAAGTAGTTTCTTTAGAAAACAAACATCTTCATTGCCGAACACTGTACTGTGTGAAATAAGCTCATTCGGTTCTAGGAATCAGTTTAATTTCTACAAAGAAGGTTGAGTGCTGCAAGTTCAAACTTTCCTTGTTAATGTAATCTAAAAAGATGCACAAGTTAGTAGATTGGCCTCATTTCTAAAGTAGTTACTTTAGAAAACAAACATCTTCATTACCGAACACTGTACTGTGTGAAATAAGCTCATTCGGTTCTAGGAATCAGTTTAATTTCTACAAAGAAGGTTGAGTGCAGCAAGTTCAAACTTTCCTTGTTAATGTAATCTAAAAGATGGCCAAGTTAGAAGATTCGCCTCATTTGTAAAGTAGTTTGTTGAGAAAACAAACATCTTCATTGCCAAACACTGTACTGTGTGAAATAAGCTCATTCAGTTCTAGGAATCAGTTGCTTTCCTACAAAGAAGGTTGAGTGCAGCAAGTTCAAACTTTCCTTGTTAATGTAATCTAAAAAGATGGCCAAGTTAGAACATTCGCCTCATTTGTAAAGTAGTTTGTTGAGAAAACAAACATCTTCATTGCCGAACATTGTACTTTGTGAAGTAGCTCATTCGGTTCTAGGAATCAGTTGCTTTCCTACAAAGAAGGTTGAGTGCAGCAAGTTCAAACTTTCCTTGTTAATGTAATCTAAAAAGATGGCCAGGTTAGTAGACTCGCCTCATTTGTAAAGTAGTTTGTTGAGAAAACAAACATCTTCATTGCCAAACATTGTTCTGTGTGAAATAAGCTCATTCGTTTCTAGGAATCAGTTGCTTTCCTACAAAGAAGGTTGAGTGCGGCAAGTTCAAACTTTCCTTGTTAATGTAATCTGAAAAGATGCACAACTTAGTAGATTGGCCTCATTTCTAAAGTAGTTTGTTTAGAAAACAAACATCTTCATTACCGAACACTGTACTATGTGAAATGAGCTAGTTCGATTCTAGGAATCACTTGCTTTCCTACGAGGAAGGTTGAGTGCAGCAAGTTCAAACTTTCCTACTTTGTGTAATCTAACAAGATGTACAAGTTAGTGGATTCACCTCATTTCTAAAGTAGTTCCTTTAGAAAAGAAACATCTTCAGTACCGAACACTGTACTGTGTGAAATAAGCTCATTCGGTTCTAGGAATCAGTTGCTTTCCTACAAAGAAGGTTGAGTGCAGCAAGTTCAAACTTTCCTTGTTAATGTAATCTGAAAAGATGCACAACGTAGTAGATTGGCCTCATATCTAAAGTAGTTTCTTTAGAAAACAAACATCTTCATTACCGAACACTGTACTGTGTGAAATAAGTTAATTCGCTTCTAGGAATCAGTTTAATTTCTACGAAGAAGGTTGAGTGCTGCAAGTTCAAACTTTCCTTGTTAATGTAATCTGAAAAGATGCACAACGTAGTAGATTGGCCTCATTTCTAAAGTAGTTTCTTTAGAAAACAAACATCTTCATTACCGAACACTGTACTGTGTGAAATAAGTTAATTCGCTTCTGGGAAACAGTTTAATTTCTACGAAGAAGGTTGAGTGCAGCAAATTCAAACTTTCCTTGTTAATGTAATCTCAAAAGATGGCCAAGTTAGAAGATTCGCCTCATTTGTAAAGTACTTTGTTGAGAAAACAAACATCTTCATTGCCGAAAATTGTACTGTGTGAAATAATCTCATTCGGTTCTAGGAATCTGTTGCTATCCTACAAAGAAGGTTGAGTGCAGCAAGTTCAAACTTTCCTTGTTAATGTAAACTAAAAAGATGGCCAAGTTAGTAGATTCGACTCATTTGTAAAGTAGTTTGTTGAGAAGAGAAACATCTTCATTTCCGAACATTGTACTGTGTGAAATAAGCTCATTCGGTTCTCGGAATCAGTTGCTTTCCTACAAAGAAGGTTGAGTGCAGCAAGTTCAAACTTTCCTTGTTAATGTAATCTGAAAAGATGCACACCTTAGTAGATTGGCCTCATTTCTAAAGTAGTTTCTTTAGAAAAGAAACATCTTCAGTACCGAACACTGTACTGTGTGAAATATGTTAATTCGCTTCCAGGAATCAGTTTAATTTCTACGAAGAAGGTTGAGTGCAGCAAGTTTAAACTTTCCTTGTTAATGTAATCTAAAAAGATGGCCAAGATAGAAGATTCGCCTCATTTATAAAGTACTTTGTTGAGAAAACAAACATCTTCATTGCCGAACATTGTATTGTGTGAAATAAGCTCATTCGGTTCTAGGATTCAGTTGCTTTCCTACAAAGAAGGTTGAGTGCAGCAAGTTCAAACTTTCCTTGTTAATGTAATCTGAAAAGAGGCACAACTTAGTAGATTGGCCTCATTTCTAAAGTAGTTTGTTTAGAAAACAAACATCTTCATTACCGAACACTGTACTATGTGAAATGAGCTAGTTCGATTCTAGGAACCACTTGCTTTCCTACGAAGAAGGTTGAGTGCAGCAAGTTCAAACTTTCCTACTTTGTGTAATCTAAAAAGATGTACAAGTTAGTGGATTCGCCTCATTTCTAAAGTAGTTTCTTTAGAAAAGAAACATCTTCATTACCGAACACTGTACTGTGCAAATAAGTTAATTCGCTTCTAGGAATGAGTTTAATTTCTACGAAGAAGGTTGAGTGCAGCAAGTTCAAACGTTCCTTGTTAATGTAATCTCAAAAGATGGCCAAGTTAAAACATTCGCCTCATTTGAAAAGTACTTTGTTGAGAAAACAAACATCTTCATTGCCGAACATTGTACTGTGTGAAGTAGCTCATTCGGTTCTAGGAATCAGTTGCTTTCCTACAAAGAAGGTTGAGTGCAGCAAGTTCAAACTTTCCTTGTTAATGTAATCTAAAAAGATGGCCAAGTTAGTAGACTCGCCTCATTTGTAAAGTAGTTTGTTGAGAAAACAAACATCTTCATTGCCGAACATTGTTCTGTGTGAAATAAGCTCATTCGTTTCTAGGAATCAGTTGCTTTCCTACAAAGAAGGTTGAGTGCGGCAAGTTCAAACTTTCCTTGTTAATGTAATCTGAAAAGATGCACAACTTAGCAGATTGGCCTCATTTCTAAAGTAGTTTGTTTAGAAAACAAACATCTTCATTACCGAACACTGTACTATGTCAAATGAGCTAGTTCGATTCTAGGAATCACTTGCTTTCCTACGAGGAAGGTTGAGTGCAGCAAGTTCAAACTTTCCTACTTTGTGTAATCTAACAAGATGTACAAGTTAGTGGATTCACCTCATTTCTAAAGTAGTTCCTTTAGAAAAGAAACATCTTCAGTACCGAACACTGTACTGTGTGAAATAAGCTCATTCGGTTCTAGGAATCAGTTGCTTTCCTACAAAGAAGGTTGAGTGCAGCAAGTTCAAACTTTCCTTGTTAATGTAATCTCAAAAGATGGCCAAGTTAGAACATTCGCCTAATTTAAAAAGTACTTTGTTGAGAAAACAAACATCTTCATTGCCGAACATTTTACTGTGTGAAATAAGCTCATTCGGTTCTAGGAATCAGTTGCTTTCCTACAAAGAAGGTTGAGTGCAGCAAGTTCAAACTTTCCTTGTTAATGTAATCTAAAAAGATGGCCAAGTTAGTAGATTCACCTAATTTGTAAAGTAGTTTGTTGAGACAACAAACATCTTCATTGCCGAACATTGTTCTGTGTGAAATAAGCTCTTTTGGTTCTAGGAATCAGTTGCTTTCCTACAAAGAAGGTTGAGTGCAGCAAGTTCAAACTTTCCTTGTTAATGTAATCTGAAAAGATGCACAACTGAGTAGATTGGCCTCATTTCTAAAGTAGTTTGTTTAGAAAACAAACATCTTCATTACCGAACAATGTACTATGTGAAATGAGTTAGTTCGATTCTAGGAATCACTTGCTTTCCTACGAGGAAGGTTGAGTGCAGCAAGTTCAAACTTTCCTACTTTGTGTAATCTAACAAGATGTACAAGTTAGTGGATTCACCTCATTTCTAAAGTAGTTCCTTTAGAAAAGAAACATCTTCAGTACCGAACACTGTACTGTGTGAAATAAGCTCATTCGGTTCTAGGAATCAGTTGCTTTCCTACAAAGAAGGTTGAGTGCAGCAAGTTCAAACTTTCCTTGTTAATGTAATCTGAAAAGATGCACAACGTAGTAGATTGGCCTCATTTCTAAAGTAGTTTCTTTAGAAAACAAACATCTTCATTACCGAACACTGTACTGTGTGAAATAAGTTAATTCGCTTCTAGGAATCATTTTAATTTCTACGAAGAAGGTTGAGTGCTGCAAGTTCAAACTTTCCTTCTTAATGTAATCTGAAAAGATGCACAACGTAGTAGATTGGCCTCATTTCTAAAGTAGTTTCTTTAGAAAAGAAACATCTTCAGTACCGAACACTGTACTGTGTGAAATAAGTTAATTCGCTTCTAGGAATCAGTTTAATTTCTACGAAGAAGGTTGAGTGCAGCAATTTCAAACTTTCCTTGTTAATGTAATCTCAAGAGATGGCCAAGTTAGAAGATTCGCCTCATTTCTAAAGTACTTTGTTGAGAAAACAAACATTTTCATTCCCGAACACTGTACTGTGTGAAATAAGCTCATTCAGTTCTAGGAATCAGTTGCTTTCCTACAAAGAAGGTTGAGTGCAGCAAGTTCACACTTTCCTTGTTAATGTAATCTGAAAAGATGGCCAAGTTAGAACATTTGTCTCATTTGTAAAGTACTTTGTTGAGAAAACAAACATCTTCATTGCCAAACATTGTACTGTGTGAAATAAGCTCATTCGGTTCTAGGAATCAGTTGCTTTCCTACAAAGAAGGTTGAGTGCAGCAAGTTCAAACTTTCCTTGTTAATGTAAACTAAAAAGATGGCCAAGTTAGTATATTCGACTCATTTGTAAAGTAGTTTGTTGAGAAAAGAAATATCTTCATTGCCGAACATTGCACTGTGTGAAATAAGCTCATTCGGTTCTAGGAATCAGTTGCTTTCCTACAAAGAAGGTTGAGTGCAGCAAGTTCAAACTTTCTTTGTTAATGTAATCTGAAAAGATGCACAACGTAGTAGATTGGCCTCATTTCTAAAGTAGTTTCTTTAGAAAAGAAACATTTTCAGTACCGAACACTGTACTGTGTGAAATAAGTTAATTCACTTCTAGGAATTAGTTTAATTTCTACGAAGAGGGTGGAGTGCAGCAAGTTCAAACTTTCCTTGTTAATGTAATCTCAAAAGATGGCCAAGTTAGAAGATTTGCGTCATTTGTAAAGTACTTTGTTGAGAAAACAAACATCTTCATTGCCGAACATTGTACTGTGTGAAATAAGCTCATTCGGTTCTAGGAATCAGTTGTTTTCCTACAAAGAATGTTGAGTGCAGCAAGTTCAAACTTTCCTTGTTAATGTAGTCTAAAAAGATGGTGAAGTTAGGAGATTCGCCTCATTTGTAAAGTAGTTTGTTGAAAAAACAAACATCTTCATTGCCGAACATTGTACTGTGTGAGATAAGCTCATTCGTTTCTAGGAATCAGTTGCTTTCCTACAAAGAAGGTTGAATGCAGCAAGTTCAAACTTTCCTTGTTAATGTAATCTGAAAAGATGCACAACGTAGTAGATTGGCCTCATTTCTAAAGTAGTTTCTTTAGAAAAGAAACATCTTCATTACCGAACACTGTACTGTGTGAAATAAGTTAATTCGCTTCTAGTAATCAGTTCAATTTCTACGAAGAAGGTTGAGTGCTGCAAGTTCAAACTTTCGTTGTTAATGTAATCTGAAAAGATGCACAACGTAGTACATTGGCCTCATTTCTAAAGTACTTTCTTTAGAAAAGAAACATCTTCAGTACCGAACACTGTACTGTGTGAAATAAGTTAATTCGCTTCTAGGATTCAGTTTAATTTCTAGGAAGAAGGTTGAGTGCAGCAAATTCAAACTTTCCTTGTTAAAGTAATCTGAAAAGATGCACAACGTAGTACATTGGCCTCATTTCTAAAGTACTTTCTTTAGAAAAGAAACATCTTCAGTACCGAACACTGTACTGTGTGAAATAAGTTAATTCGCTTCTAGGAATCAGTTGCTTTCCTACAAAGAAGGTTGAGTGCAGCAAGTTCAAACTTTCCTTGTTAATGTAATCTAAAAATATGGCCAAGTTAGTAGACATGCGTCATTTGTAAAGTAGTTTGTTGAGAAAACAAACATCTTCATTGCCGAACATTGTACTGGGTGAAATAAGCTCATTCGGTTCTAGGAATCAGTTGCTTTCCTACAAAGAAGGTTCAGTGCAGCAAGTTCAAACTTTCCTTGTTAATGTAATCTGAAAAGATGCACAAGGTAGTAGATTGGCCTCATTTCTAAAGTAGTTGCTTTAGAAAAGAAACATCTTCAGTACCGAACATTGTACTGTGTGAAATAAGTTAATTCGATTCTAGGAATCAGTTAAATTTCTACGAAGAAGTTTGAGTGCAGCAAGTTCAAACTTTCCTACTTTCTGTAATCTAACAAGATGTATTAGTTAGTGGATTCGCCTCATTTCTAAAGTAGTTTCTTTAGAAAACAAACATCTTCAGTACCGAACACTGTACTGTGTGAAATAAGTTAATTCTCTTCTAGGAATCATTTTAATTTCTACTAAGAAGGTTGAGTGCAGCAGGTTCAAACTTTCCTTGTTAATGTAACCTCAACAGCTGGCCAAGTGAGAAGATTCACCTCATTTGTAAAGTACTTTCTTGAGAAAACAAACATCTTCATTGCCGAACATTGTACTGTGTGAAATAAGCTCATTCGCTTCTAGGAATCTGTTGCTTTCCTACAAAGAAGGTTGAGTGCAGCAAGTTCAAACTTTCCTTGTTAATGTAATCTAAAAAGATGGCCATGTGAGTAGATTCGCCTCATATCTAAAGTAGTTTGTTGAGAAAACAAACATGTTCATTGCCGAACATTGTACTGTGTGAAATAAGCTCATTTGGTTCTAGGAATCAGTTGCTTTCCTACAAAGAAGGTTGAGTGCAGCAAGTTCAAACTTTCCTTGTTAATGTAATCTGAAAAGATGCACAACTTAGTAGATTGGCCTCATTTCTAAAGTCGTTTGTTTAGAAAACAAACATCTTCATTACCGAACACTGTACGATGTGAAATGAGCTAGTTCGATTCTAGGAATCACTTGCTTTCCTACGAAGAAGGTTGAGTGCAGCAAGTTCAAACTTTCCTTGTTAATGTAATCTGAAAAGATGCACAACGTAGTACATTGGCCTCATTTCTAAAGTAGTTTCTTTAGAAAAGAAACATCTTCAGTACCGAACACTGTACTGTGTCAAATAAGTTAATTCGCTTCTAGGAATCAGTTGCTTTCCTACAAAGAAGGTTGAGTGCAGCAAGTTCAAACTTTCCTTGTTAATGTAATCTAAAACGATGGCCAAGTTAGTAGATTCGCCTCATTTGTAATGTAGTTTGTTGAGAAAATTAATATCTTTATTGCCGAACATTGTAATGTGTGAAATAAGCTCATTCAGTTCTGGGAATCAGTTGCTTTTCTACAAGGAAGGTTGAGTGCAGCAAGTTCAAACTTTCCTTGTTAATGTAATCTAAAAAGATGGCGAAGTTAGTAGATTCGACTCATTTGTAAAGTAGTTTGTTGAGAAAACAAACATCTTCATTGCCGAACATGGTACTGTGTGAAATAAGCTCATTTGGTTCTAGGAATCAGTTGCTTTCCTACAAAGAAGGTTGAGTGCAACAAGTTCAAACGTTCCTTGTTAATGTAATCTGAAAAGATGCACAACTTAGTAGATTGGCCTCATTTCTAAAGTAGTTTGTTTAGAAAACAAACATCTTCATTACCGAACACTGTACTATGTGAAATGAGCTAGTTCGATTCAAGGAATCACTAGCTTTCCTACGAAGAAGGTTGAGTGCAGCAAGTTCAAACTTTCCTACTTTCTGTAATCTAACAAGATGTATTAGTTAGTGGATTCGCCTCATTTCTAAAGTAGTTTCTTTAGAAAAGAAACATCTTCAGTACCGAACACTGTACTGTGTGAAATAAGTTAATTCGCTTCTAGGAATCAGTTTAAATTTCTACAAGAAAGGTTGAGTGCAGCAAGTTCAAACGTTCCTTGTTAATGTAATCTCAAAAAGATGGCCAAGTTAGAACATTCACCTCATTTGTAAAGTACTTTGTTGAAAACAAACATCTCCATTGCGAACATTGTACTGTGTGAAATAAGATCATTCGGTTCTAGGAATCAGTTGCTTTCCTACAAAGAAGGTTGAGTGCAGCAAGTTCAAACTTTCCTTGTTAATGTAATCTGAAAAGATGCACAACGTAGTAGATTGGCCTCATTTCTAAAGTAGTTTCTTTATATAACAAACATCTTCATTACCGAACACTGTACTGTTGAAATAAGTTAATTCGCTTCTAGGAATCAGTTGCTTTCCTACAAAGAAGGTTGAGTGCAGCAAGTTCAAACTTTACTTGTTAATGTAACTTGAAAAGATGCACAACGTAGTAGATTGGCCTCATTTCTAAAGTAGTTTCTTTAGAAAAGAAACAACTTAAGTACCGAACACTGTACTGTGTGAACTAAGTTATTTCGCTTCTAGGAATCAGTATAATTTCTACGAAGAAGGTTGAGTGCAGCAAGTTCAAACTTTCCTTGTTAATGTAATCTTAATAGACAGCCAAGTTAGAAGATTCGCCTCATTTGTAAAGTACTTTGTTGAGAAAACAAACATCTTCATTGCCGAACATTGTACTGTGTGAAATAAGCTCATTCGGTCTAGGAATCAATTGCTTTCCTACAAAGAAGGTTGAGTGCAGCAAGTTCTAACTTTCCTTGTTAATGTAATCTAAAAAGATGGCCAAGTTAGTAGATTCGACTCATTTGTAAAGTAGTTTGTTGAGAAAACAAACATCTTCATTACCGAACATTGTACTGTGTGAAATAAGCTCATTCGGTTCTAGGAATCAGTTGCTTTCCTACAAAGAAGGTTGAGTGTAGCAAGTTCAAACTTTCCTTGTTAATGTAATCTGAAAAGATGCACAACGTAGTAGATTGTCCTCATTTCTAACGTTGTTTCTTCAGAAAACAAACATCTTCATTACCGTACACTGTACTGTGTGAAATAAGTTAATTCGCTTCTAGGAATCAGTTTAATTTCTACGAAGATGGTTGAGTGCAGCAAGTTCAAACTTTCCTTGTTAATGTAAACTGAAAAGATGCACAACGTAGTAGATTGGCCTCATTTCTAAAGTAGTTTCTTTAGAAAAGAAACATCTTCATTTCCGAACACTGTACTGTGTGAAATAACTTAATTCGCTTCTAGGAATCAGTTTAATTTCTACGAAGAAGGTTGAGTGCAGCAAGTTCAAACTTTCCTTGTTAATGTAATCTAAAAAGATGGCCAAGTTAGAAGATTCGCCTCATTTGTAAAGTACTTTGTTGAGAAAACAAACATCTTCATTGCCGAACATTGTACTGTGTGAAATAAGCTCATTCGGATCTAGGAATCAGTTGCTTTCCTACAAAAAAGGTTGAGTGCAGAAAGTTCAAACTTTCCTTGTTAATGTAATCTAAAAAGATGGCCAAGTTAGTAGATTCGACTCATTTGTAAAGTAGTTTGTTGAAAAAAGAAAAATCTTCATTGCCGAACATTGTACTGTGTGAAATAAGCTCATTCGGTTCTAGGAATCAGTTGCTTTCCTACAAAGAAGGTTGAGTGTAGCAAGATCAAACTTTCCTTGTTAATGTAATCTGAAAAGATGCACAACGTAGTAGATTGGCCTCATTTCTAAAGTACTTTCTTTAGAAAACAAACATCTTCATTACTGAACACTGTACTATGTGAAATGTGCTAGTTCTATCCTAGGAATCACTTGATTTCCTACGAAGAAGGTTGAGTGCAGCAAGTTCAAACTTTCCTTGTTAATGTAATCTGAAAAGATGCACAACGTAGTACATTGGCCTCATTTCTAAAGTAGTTTCTTTAGAAATGAAACATCTTCAGTACCGAACACTGTACTGTGTCAAATAAGTTAATTCGCTTCTAGGAATCAGTTTCATTTCTACGAAGAAGGTTGAGTGCAGCAAGTTCAAACTTTCCTTGTTAATGTAATCTAAAAAGATGGGCAAGTTAGAAGATTCGCCTCATTTGTAAAGTACCTTGTTGAGAAAACAAACATCTTCATTGCCGAACATTGTACTGTGTGAAATAAGCTCATTCGGTTCTATGAATCAGTTGCTTTCCTACAAATAAGGTTGAGTGCAGCAAGTTCAAACTTTCCTTGTTAATGTAATCTGAAAAGATGCACAACTTAGTAGATTGGCCTGATTTCTAAAGCAGTTTGTTTAGAAAACAAACATCTTCATTACCGAACACTGCGCTATGTGAAATGAGCTAGTTCGATTCTAGGAATCACTTGCTTTCCTACGAAGAAGGTTGAGTGCAGCAAGTTCATACTTTCCTATTTTGTGTAATCTAACAAGATGTACAAGTTAGTGGATTCGCCTCATTTCTAAAGTAGTTTATTTAGAAAAGAAACATCTTCAGTACCGAACACTGTACTGTGAGAAATAAGTTAATTCGCTTCTAGGAATCAGTTGCTTTCCTACAAAGAAGGTTGAGTGCAGCAAGTTCAAACTTTCCTTGTTAATGTAATCTAAAACGATGGCCAAGTTAGTAGATTCGCCTCATTTGTAAAGTAGTTTGTTGAGAAAATTAATATCTTTATTGCCGAACATTGTACTGTGTGAAATAAGCTCATTCAGTTCTGGGAATCAGTTGCTTTCCTACAAGGAAGGTTGAGTGCAGCAAGTTCAAACTTTCCTTGTTAATGTAATCTAAAAAGATGGCCAAGTTAGTAGATTCAACTCATTTGTAAAGTAGTTTGTTGAGAAAACAAACATCTTCATTGCCGAACATTGTACTGTGTGAAATAAGCTCATTTGGTTCTAGGAATCAGTTGCTTTCCTACGAAGAAGGTTGAGTGCAACAAGTTCAAACGTTCCTTGTTAATGTAATCTGAAAAGATGCACAACTTAGTAGATTGGCCTCATTTCTAAAGTAGTTTGTTTAGAAAACAAACATCTTCATTACCGAACACTGTACTATGTGAAATGAGCTAGTTCGATTCTAGGAATCACTTGCTTTCCTACGAAAAGAAGGTTGAGTGCAGCAAGTTCAAACTTTCCTACTTTGGGTAAACTAACAAGATGTACACGTTAGTGGATTCGCCTTATTTCTAAAGTAGTTTCTTTAGAAAAGAAACATCTTCAGTACGGAACACTGTACTGTGTGAAATAAGTTAATTCGTTTTCTAGGAATCAGTTTAATTTCTACGAAGAAGGTTGAGTGCAGCAAGTTCAAACTTTCCTTGTTAATGTAATCTCAAAAGATGGCCAAGTTAGAACATTCACCTCATTTGTAAAGTACTTTGTTGAGAAAACAAACATCTCCATTGCGAACATTGTACTGTGTGAAATAAGATCATTCGGTTCTAGGAATCAGTTGCTTTCCTACAAAGAAGGTTGAGTGCAGCAATTTCAAACTTTCCTTGTTAATATAATCTAAAAGATGGCCAAGTTAGTAGATTCGACTCATTTGTAAAGTAGTTTTGTGAGAAAACAAACATCTTCATTGCCGAACATTGTACTGTGTGAAATAAGCTCATTCGGTTCTAGGAATCAGTTGCTTTCCTACAAAGAAGGTTGAGTGCAGCAAGTTCAAACTTTCCTTGTTAATGTAATCTGAAAAAGATGCACAACGTAGTAGATTGGCCTCATTTCTAAAGTAGTTTCTTTATAAAACAAACATCTTCATTACCGAACACTGTACTGTTGAAATAAGTTAATTCGCTTCTAGGAATCAATTGCTTTCCTACAAAGAAGGTTGAGTGCAGCAAGTTCAAACTTTACTTGTTAATGTAACTTGAAAAGATGCACAACGTAGTAGATTGGCCTCATTTCTAAAGCAGTTTCTTTAGAAAAGAAACAACTTCAGTACCGAACACTGTACTGTGTGAACTAAGTTAATTCGCTTCTAGGAATCAGTTTAATTTCTACGAAGAAGGTTGAGTGCAGCAAGTTCAAACTTTCCTTGTTAATGTAATCTTAATAGACGGCAAAGTTAGAAGATTCGCCTCATTTGTAAAATACTTTGTTGAGAAAACAAACATCTTCATTGCCGAACATTGTACTGTGTGAAATAAGCTCATTCGGATCTAGGAATCAGTTTAATTTCTCAAAGAAGGTTGAGTGCAGCAAGTTCAAACTTTCCTTGTTAATGTAATCTAAAAAGATGGCCAAGTTAGTAGATTCGGCTCATTTGTAAAGTAGTTTGTTGATAAAACAAACATCTTCATTACCGAACATTGTACTGTGAGAAATAAGCTCATTCGGTTCTAGGAATCAGTTCCTTTCCTACAAAAGAAGGTTGAGTGCAGCAAGTTCAAACTTTCCTTGTTAATGTAATCTAAAAAGATGCACAACGTTAGTAGATTGGCCTCATTTCTAAAGTAGTTTCTTTAGAAAAGAAACATCTTCATTACGAACACTGTACTGTGTGAAATAAGTTAATTCGGTTCTAGGAATCAGTTTAATTTCTACGAAGAAGGTTGAGTGCAGCAAGTTCAAACTTTCCTTGTTAATGTAATCTAAAAAGATGGCCAAGTTAGTAGATTCGACTCATTTGTAAAGTAGTTTGTTGAAAAACAAAAATCTTCATTGCGAACATTGTACTGTGTGAAATAAGCTCATTCGGTTCTAGGAATCAGTTGCTTTCCTACAAAGAAGGTTGAGTGCAGCAAGTTCAAACTTTCCTTGTTAATGTAATCTGAAAAGATGCACAAGTTAGTAGATTGGCCTCATTTCTAAAGTACTTTCTTTAGAAAACAAACATCTTCATTACTGAACACTGTACTATGTGAAATAAGCTAGTTCTATCCTAGGAATCACTTGATTTCCTCTGAAGAAGGTTGAGTGCAGCAAGTTCAAACTTTCCTTGTTAATGTAATCTGAAAAGATGCACAACGTAGTACATTGGCCTCATTTCTAAAGTAGTTTCTTTAGAAATGAAACATCTTCAGTACCGAACACTGTACTGTGTCAAATAAGTTAATTAGTTTCTAGGAATCAGTTTCATTTCTACAAAAGAAGGTTGAGTGCAGCAAGTTCAAACTTTCCTTGTTAATGTAATCTAAAAAGATGGGCAAGTTAGAAGATTCGCCTCATTTGTAAAGTAGTTTGTTGAGAAAACAAACATCTTCATTGCGAACATTGTACTGTGTGAAATAAGCTCATTCGGTTCTATGAATCAGTTGCTTTCCTACAAATAAGGTTGAGTGCAGCAAGTTCAAACTTTCCTTGTTAATGTAATCTGAAAAGATGCACAACTTAGTAGATTGGCCTGATTTCTAAAGTAGTTTGTTTAGAAAACAAACATCTTCATTACCGAACACTGCGCTATGTGAAATGAGCTAGTTCGATTCTAGCAATCACTTGCTTTCCTACGAAGAAGGTTGAGTGCAGCAAGTTCATACTTTCCTATTTTGTGTAATCTAACAAGATGTACAAGTTAGTGGATTCGCCTCATTTCTAAAGTAGTTTATTTAGAAAAGAAACATCTTCAGTACCGAACACTGTACTGTGAGAAATAAGTTAATTCGCTTCTAGGAATCAGTTGCTTTCCTACAAAGAAGGTTGAGTGCAGCAAGTTCAAACTTTCCTTGTTAATGTAATCTAAAACGATGGCCAAGTTAGTAGATTCGCCTCATTTGTAAAGTAGTTTGTTGAGAAAATTAATATCTTTATTGCGAACATTGTACTGTGTGAAATAAGCTCATTCAGTTCTGGGAATCAGTTGCTTTCCTACAAGGAAGGTTGAGTGCAGCAAGTTCAAACTTTCCTTGTTAATGTAATCTAAAAAGATGGCCAAGTTAGTAGATTCAACTCATTTTGTAAAGTAGTTTGTTGAGAAAACAAACATCTTCATTGCCGAACACATTACTGTGTGAAATAAGCTCATTTGGTTCTAGGAATCAGTTGCTTTCCTACAAAGAAGGTTGAGTGCAACAAGTTCAAACGTTCCTTGTTAATGTAATCTGAAAAGATGCACAACTTAGTAGATTGGCCTCATTTCTAAAGTAGTTTGTTTAGAAAACAAACATCTTCATTACCGAACACTGTACTATGTGAAATGAGCTAGTGCGATTCTAGGAATCACTAGCTTTCCTACGAAGAAGGTTGAGTGCAGCAAGTTCAAACTTTCCTACTTTGGGTAAACTAACAAGATGTACACGTTAGTGGATTCGCCTTATTTCTAAAGTAGTTTCTTTAGAAAAGAAACATCCTCAGTACGGAACACTGTACTGTGTGAAATAAGTTAATTCGCTTCTAGGAATCAGTTTAATTTCTACGAAGAAGGTTGAGTGCAGCAAGTTCAAACTTTCCTTGTTAATGTAATCTCAAAAGATGGCCAAGTTAGAACATTCACCTCATTTGTAAAGTACTTTGTTGAGAAAACAAACATCTCCATTGCCGAACATTGTACTGTGTGAAATAAGATCATTCGGTTCTAGGAATCAGTTGCTTTCCTACAAAGAAGGTTGAGTGCAGCAATTTCAAACTTTCCTTGTTAATATAATCTAAAAAGATGGCCAAGTTAGTAGATTCGACTCATTTGTAAAGTAGTTTGTGAGAAAACAAACATCTTCATTGCCGAACATTGTACTGTGTGAAATAAGCTCATTCGGTTCTAGGAATCAGTTGCTTTCCTACAAAGAAGGTTGAGTGCAGCAAGTTCAAACTTTCCTTGTTAATGTAATCTGAAAAGATGCACAACGTAGTAGATTGGCCTCATTTCTAAAGCAGTTTCTTTATAAAACAAACATCTTCATTACCGAACACTGTACTGTTGAAATAAGTTAATTCGCTTCTAGGAATCAATTGCTTTCCTACAAAGAAGGTTGAGTGCAGCAAGTTCAAACTTTACTTGTTAATGTAACTTGAAAAGATGCACAACGTAGTAGATTGGCCTCATTTCTAAAGCAGTTTCTTTAGAAAAGAAACAACTTCAGTACCGAACACTGTACTGTGTGAACTAAGTTAATTCGCTTCTAGGAATCAGTTTAATTTCTACGAAGAAGGTTGAGTGCAGCAAGTTCAAACTTTCCTTGTTAATGTAATCTTAATAGACGGCAAAGTTAGAAGATTCGCCTCATTTGTAAAATACTTTGTTGAAAACAAACATCTTCATTGCGAACATTGTACTGTGTGAAATAAGCTCATTCGGATCTAGGAATCAGTTTAATTTCTCCGAAGAAGGTTGAGTGCAGCAAGTTCAAACTTTCCTTGTTAATGTAATCTAAAAAGATGGCCAAGTTAGTAGATTCGGCTCATTTGTAAAGTAGTTTGTTGATAAAACAAACATCTTCATTGCCGAACATTGTACTGTGAGAAATAAGCTCATTCGGTTCTAGGAATCAGTTCCTTTCCTACAAAGAAGGTTGAGTGTAGCAAGTTCAAACTTTCCTTGTTAATGTAATCTGAAAAGATGCACAACGTAGTAGATTGGCCTCATTTCTAAAGTAGTTTCTTTAGAAAGAAACATCTTCATTACCGAACACTGTACTGTGTGAAATAAGTTAATTCGGTTCTAGGAATCAGTTTAATTTCTACAAAGAAGGTTGAGTGCAGCAAGTTCAAACTTTGCTTGTTAATGTAATCTAAAAGATGGCCAAGGTAGAAGATTCGCCTCATTTGTAAAGTACTTTGTTGAGAAAACAAACATCTTCATTGCGAACATTGTACTGTGTGAAATAAGCTCATTCGGTTCTAGGAATCAGTTCCTTTCCTACAAAGAAGGTTGAGTGCAGCAAGTTCAAACTTTCCTTGTTAATGTAATCTGAAAAGATGCACAACTTAGTAGATTGGCCTCATTTCTAAAGTAGTTTGTTTAGAAAACAAACATCTTCATTACCGAACACTGTACTATGTGAAATGAGCTAGTTCGATTCTAGGAATCACTTGCTTTCCTACAAAGAAGGTTGAGTGCAGCAAGTTCAAACTTTCCTACTTTGTGTAAACTAACAAGATGTACAAGTTAGTGGATTCTCATCATTTCTAAAGTAATTTCTTTAGAAAAGAAACATCTTCAGTACCAAACACTGTACTGTGTGAAATAAGTAAATTCGCTTCTAGGAATCAGTTTAATTTCTACGAAGAAGGTTGAGTGCAGCAAGTTCAAACTTTCCTTGTTAATGTAATCTAAAAAGAATGGCCAAGTTAGAACATTCGCCTCATTTGTAAAGCACTTTGTTGAGAAAACAAACATCTTCATTGCCGAACATTGTACTTTGTGAAATAAGCTCATTCGGTTCTTGGAATCAGTTGCTTTCCTACAAAGAAGGTTGAGTGCAGCAAGTTCAAACTTTCCTTGTTAATGTAATCTGAAAAGATGCACAACTTAGTAGAATGGCCTCATTTCTAAAGTAGTTTGTTTAGAAAACAAACATCTTCATTACCGAACACTGTACTATGTGAAATGAGCTAGTTCGATTCTAGGAATCACTTGCTTTCCTAGGAAGAAGGTTGAGTGCAGCAAGGTCATACTTTCCTACTTTGTGTAATCTAACAAGATGTACAAGTTAGTGGATTCGCCTCATTTCTAAAGTAGTTTCTTTAGAAAAGAAACATCTTCAGTACCGAACACTGTACTGTGTGAAATAAGTTAATTCGCTTCTAGGAATCAGTTTAATTTCTACGAAGAAGGTTGAGTGCAGCAAGTTCAAACTTTCCTTGTTAATGTAATCTCAAAAGATGGCCAAGTTAGAACATTTGCCTCATTTGTAAAGTACTTTGTTGAGAAAACAAACATCTTCATTGCCGAACATTGTACTGTGTGAAATAAGCTCATTCGGATCTAGGAATCAGTTGCTTTCCTACAAAGAAGGTTGAGTGCAGCAAGTTCAAACTTTCCTTGATAATGTAATCTGAAAAGATGCACAACGTAGTAGATTGGCCTCATTTCTAAAGTAGTTTCTTTAGAAAAGAAACATCTTCAGTACCGAACAGTGTACTGTGTGAAATAAGTTAATTCGATTCTAGGAATCAGTTTATTTTCTACGAAGAAGGTTGAGTGCAGCAAGTTCAAACTTTCCTTGTTAATGTAATCTGAAAAGATGCACAACTTAGTAGATTGGCCTCATTTCTAAAGTAGTTTGTTTAGAAAACAAACATCTTCATTACCGAACACTGCGCTATGTGAAATGAGCTAGTTCGATTCTAGGAATCACATGCTTTCCTACGAAGAAGGTTGAGTGCAGCAAGTTCAAACTTTCCTAGTTTGTGCAATCTAACAAGATGTACAAGTTAGTGGATTTGCCTCATTTCTAAAGTAGTTTCTTTAGAAAAGAAACATCTTCAGTACCGAACACTGTACTGTGTGAAATAAGTTAATTCGCTTCTAGGAATCAGTTGCTTTCCTACAAAGAAGGTTGAGTGCAGCAAGTTCAAACTTTCCTTGTTAATGTAATCTAAAACGATGGCCAAGTTAGTAGATTCGCCTCATTTGTAAAGTAGTTTGTTGAGAAAATTAATATCTTTATTGCCGAACATTGTACTGTGTGAAATAAGCTCATTCAGTTCTGGGAATCAGTTGCTTTCCTACAAGGAAGGTTGAGTGCAGCAAGTTCAAACTTTCCTTGTTAATGTAATCTGAAAAGATGCACAACGTAGTAGATTGGCCTCATTTCTCAAGTAGTTTGTTTAGAAAACAAACATCTTCATTACCGAACACTGTACTATGTGAAATGAGCTAGTTCGATTCTAGGAATCACTAGCTTTCCTACGAAGAAGGTTGAGTGCAGCAAGTTCAAACTTTCCTACTTTCTGTAATCTAACAAGATGTATTAGTTAGTGGATTCGCCTCATTTCTAAAGTAGTTTCTTTAGAAAAGAAACATCTTCAGTACCGAACACTGTACTGTGTGAAATAAGTTAATTCGCTTCTAGGAATCAGTTTAAATTCTACGAAGAAGGTTGAGTGCAGCAAGTTCAAACGTTCCTTGTTAATGTAATCTCAAAAGATGGCCAAGTTAGAACATTCACCTCATTTGTAAAATACTTTGTTGAGAAAACAAACATCTCCATTGCCGAACATTGTACTGTGTGAAATAAGATCATTCGGTTCTAGGAATCAGTTGCTTTCCTACAAAGAAGGTTGAGTGCAGCAAGTTCAAACTTTCCTTGTTAATGTAATCTGAAAAGATGCACAACGTAGTAGATTGGCCTCATTTCTAAAGTAGTTTCTTTATATAACAAACATCTTCATTACCGAACACTGTACTGTTGAAATAAGTTAATTCGCTTCTAGGAATCAGTTGCTTTCCTACAAAGAAGGTTGAGTGCAGCAAGTTCAAACTTTACTTGTTAATGTAACTTGAAAAGATGCACAACGTAGTAGATTGGCCTCATTTCTAAAGTAGTTTCTTTAGAAAAGAAACAACTTCAGTACCGAACACTGTACTGTGTGAACTAAGTTAATTCGCTTCTAGGAATCAGTATAATTTCTACGAAGAAGGTTGAGTGCAGCAAGTTCAAACTTTCCTTGTTAATGTAATCTTAATAGACAGCCAAGTTAGAAGATTCGCCTCATTTGTAAAGTACTTTGTTGAGAAAACAAACATCTTCATTGCCGAACATTGTACTGTGTGAAATAAGCTCATTCGGTCTAGGAATCAATTGCTTTCCTACAAAGAAGGTTGAGTGCAGCAAGTTCTAACTTTCCTTGTTAATGTAATCTAAAAAGATGGCCAAGTTAGTAGATTCGCCTCATTTGTAAAGTAGTTTGTTGAGAAAACAAACATCTTCATTACCGAACATTGTACTGTGTGAAATAAGCACATTCGGTTCTAGGAATCAGTTGCTTTCCTTCAAAGAAGGTTGAGTGTAGCAAGTTCAAACTTTCCTTGTTAATGTAATCTGAAAAGATGCACAACGGAGTAGATTGTCCTCATTTCTAAAGTTGTTTCTTCAGAAAACAAACATCTTCATTACCGAACACTGTACTGTGTGAAATAAGTTAATTCGCTTCTAGGAATCAGTTTAATTTCTACGAAGATGGTTGAGTGCAGCAAGTTCAAACTTTCCTTGTTAATGTAAACTGAAAAGATGCACAACGTAGTAGATTGGCCTCATTTCTAAAGTAGTTTCTTTAGAAAAGAAACATCTTCATTTCCGAACACTGTACTGTGTGAAATAACTTAATTCGCTTCTAGGAATCAGTTTAATTTCTACGAAGAAGGTTGAGTGCAGCAAGTTCAAACTTTCCTTGTTAATGTAATCTAAAAAGATGGCCAAGTTAGAAGATTCGCCTCATTTGTAAAGTACTTTGTTGAGAAAACAAACATCTCCATTGCCGAACATTGTACTGTGTGAAATAAGATCATTCGGTTCTAGGAATCAGTTGCTTTCCTACAAAGAAGGTTGAGTGCAGCAATTTCAAACTTTCCTTGTTAATATAATCTAAAAAGATGGCCAAGTTAGTAGATTCGACTCATTTGTAAAGTAGTTTGTGAGAAAACAAACATCTTCATTGCCGAACATTGTACTGTGTGAAATAAGCTCATTCGGTTCTAGGAATCAGTTGCTTTCCTACAAAGAAGGTTGAGTGCAGCAAGTTCAAACTTTCCTTGTTAATGTAATCTGAAAAGATGCACAACGTAGTAGATTGGCCTCATTTCTAAAGCAGTTTCTTTATAAAACAAACATCTTCATTACCGAACACTGTACTGTTGAAATAAGTTAATTCGCTTCTAGGAATCAATTGCTTTCCTACAAAGAAGGTTGAGTGCAGCAAGTTCAAACTTTACTTGTTAATGTAACTTGAAAAGATGCACAACGTAGTAGATTGGCCTCATTTCTAAAGCAGTTTCTTTAGAAAAGAAACAACTTCAGTACCGAACACTGTACTGTGTGAACTAAGTTAATTCGCTTCTAGGAATCAGTTTAATTTCTACGAAGAAGGTTGAGTGCAGCAAGTTCAAACTTTCCTTGTTAATGTAATCTTAATAGATGGCCAAGTTAGAAGATTCGCCTCATTTGTAAAATACTTTGTTGAGAAAACAAACATCTTCATTGCGAACATTGTACTGTGTGAAATAAGCTCATTCGGATCTAGGAATCAGTTTAATTTCTACAAAGAAGGTTGAGTGCAGCAAGTTCAAACTTTCCTTGTTAATGTAATCTAAAAAGATGGCCAAGTTAGTAGATTCGGCTCATTTGTAAAGTAGTTTGTTGATAAAACAAACATCTTCATTGCCGAACATTGTACTGTGTGAAATAAGCTCATTCGGTTCTAGGAATCAGTTCCTTTCCTACAAAGAAGGTTGAGTGCAGCAAGTTCAAACTTTCCTTGTTAATGTAATCTGAAAAGATGCACAAGTTAGTAGATTGGCCTCATTTCTAAAAGTAGTTTCTTTAGAAAAGAAACATCTTCAGTACCGAACACTGTACTGTGTGAAATAAGTTAATTCAGTTCTAGGAATCAGTTTAATTTCTACAAAGAAGGTTGAGTGCAGCAAGTTCAAACTTTGCTTGTTAATGTAATCTAAAAAGATGGCCAAGTTAGAAGATTCGCCTCATTTGTAAAGTACTTTGTTGAGAAAACAAACATCTTCATTGCCGAACATTGTACTGTGTGAAATAAGCTCATTCGGTTCTAGGAATCAGTTCCTTTCCTACAAAGAAGGTTGAGTGCAGCAAGTTCAAACTTTCCTTGTTAATGTAATCTGAAAAGATGCACAACTTAGTAGATTGGCCTCATTTCTAAAGTAGTTTGTTTAGAAAACAAACATCTTCATTACCGAACACTGTACTATGTGAAATGAGCTAGTTCGATTCTAGGAATCACTTGCTTTCCTACAAAGAAGGTTGAGTGCAGCAAGTTCAAACTTTCCTACTTTGTGTAAACTAACAAGATGTACAAGTTAGTGGATTCTCATCATTTCTAAAGTAATTTCTTTAGAAAAGAAACATCTTCAGTACCAAACACTGTACTGTGTGAAATAAGTAAATTCGCTTCTAGGAATCAGTTTGCTTTTCTACAAAGAAGGTTGAGTGCAGCAAGTTCAAACTTTCCTTGTTAATGTAATCTAAAGAATGGCCAAGTTAGAACATTTCGCCTCATTTGTAAAGTAGTTTGTTGAGAAAACAAACATCTTCATTGCGAACATTGTACTTTGTGAAATAAGCTCATTCGGTTCTTGGAATCAGTTGCTTTCCTACAAAGAAGGTTGAGTGCAGCAAGTTCAAACTTTCCTTGTTAATGTAATCTGAAAAGATGCACAACTTAGTAGAATGGCCTCATTTCTAAAGTAGTTTGTTTAGAAAACAAACATCTTCATTACCGAACACTGTACTATGTGAAATGAGCTAGTTCGATTCTAGGAATCACTTGCTTTCCTAGGAAGAAGGTTGAGTGCAGCAAGTTCAAACTTTTCCTACTTTGTGTAATCTAAGATGTACAAGTTAGTGGATTCGCCTCATTTCTAAAGTAGTTTCTTAGAAAAAGAAACATCTTCATTACCGAACACTGTACTGTGTGAAATAAGTTAATTCGGTTCTAGGAATCAGTTTAATTTCTACAAAAGAAGGTTGAGTGCAGCAAGTTCAAACTTTCCTTGTTAATGTAATCTCAAAAGATGGCCAAGTTAGAACATTTGCCTCATTTGTAAAGTACTTTGTTGAGAAAACAAACATCTTCATTGCGAACATTGTACTGTGTGAAATAAGCTCATTCGGTTCTAGGAATCAGTTGCTTTCCTACAAAGAAGGTTGAGTGCAGCAAGTTCAAACTTTCCTTGTTAATGTAATCTAAAAAGATGCACAAGTTAGTAGATTGGCCTCATTTCTAAAGTAGTTTCTTTAGAAAAGAAACATCTTCATACCGAACATTGTACTGTGTGAAATAAGTTAATTCGATTCTAGGAATCAGTTTTATTTTCTACAAAGAAGGTTGAGTGCAGCAAGTTCAAACTTTCCTTGTTAATGTAATCTGAAAAGATGCACAACTTAGTAGATTGGCCTCATTTCTAAAGTAGTTTGTTTAGAAAACAAACATCTTCATTACCGAACACTGTACTGTGTGAAATAAGCTAGTTCGATTCTAGGAATCAGTTTGCTTTCCTACAAAGAAGGTTGAGTGCAGCAAGTTCAAACTTTCCTAGTTTGTGTAATCTAACAAGATGTACAAGTTAGTGGATTTGCCTCATTTCTAAAGTAGTTTCTTTAGAAAACAAACATCTTCATTGCGAACACTGTACTGTGTGAAATAAGTTAATTCGGTTCTAGGAATCAGTTGCTTTCCTACAAAGAAGGTTGAGTGCAGCAAGTTCAAACTTTCCTTGTTAATGTAATCTAAAAGATGGCCAAGTTAGTAGATTCGCCTCATTTGTAAAGTAGTTTGTTGAGAAAATTAACATCTTCATTGCCGAACATTGTACTGTGTGAAATAAGCTCATTCAGTTCTAGGAATCAGTTGCTTTCCTACAAGGAAGGTTGAGTGCAGCAAGTTCAAACTTTCCTTGTTAATGTAATCTGAAAAGATGCACAAGTTAGTAGATTGGCCTCATTTCTAAAGTAGTTTGTTTAGAAAACAAACATCTTCATTACCGAACACTGTACTATGTGAAATGAGCTAGTTCGATTCTAGGAATCACTAGCTTTCCTACGAAGAAGGTTGAGTGCAGCAAGTTCAAACTTTCCTACTTTCTGTAATCTAACAAGATGTACAAGTTAGTGGATTCGCCTCATTTCTAAAGTAGTTTCTTTAGAAAAGAAACATCTTCATTGCCGAACACTGTACTGTGTGAAATAAGTTAATTCGGTTCTAGGAATCAGTTTGCTTTCTACAAAAGAAGGTTGAGTGCAGCAAGTTCAAACTTTCCTTGTTAATGTAATCTAAAAAGATGGCCAAGTTAGAACATTCACCTCATTTGTAAAGTACTTTGTTGAGAAAACAAACATCTTCATTGCGAACATTGTACTGTGTGAAATAAGCTCATTCGGTTCTAGGAATCAGTTGCTTTCCTACAAAGAAGGTTGAGTGCAGCAAGTTCAAACTTTCCTTGTTAATGTAATCTAAAAAGATGCACAAGTTAGTAGATTGGCCTCATTTCTAAAGTAGTTTCTTTATATAACAAACATCTTCATTACCGAACACTGTACTGTTGAAATAAGCTAATTCGGTTCTAGGAATCAGTTGCTTTCCTACAAAGAAGGTTGAGTGCAGCAAGTTCAAACTTTACTTGTTAATGTAATCTGAAAAGATGCACAAGTTAGTAGATTGGCCTCATTTCTAAAGTAGTTTCTTTAGAAAAGAAACATCTTCATTACCGAACACTGTACTGTGTGAAATAAGTTAATTCGGTTCTAGGAATCAGTATAATTTCTACAAAGAAGGTTGAGTGCAGCAAGTTCAAACTTTCCTTGTTAATGTAATCTTAATAGATGTACAAGTTAGAAGATTCGCCTCATTTCTAAAGTACTTTCTTGAGAAAACAAACATCTTCATTGCCGAACATTGTACTGTGTGAAATAAGCTCATTCGGGTCTAGGAATCAGTTTGCTTTCCTACAAAAGAAGGTTGAGTGCAGCAAGTTCAAACTTTCCTTGTTAATGTAATCTAAAAAGATGGCCAAGTTAGTAGATTCGCCTCATTTGTAAAGTAGTTTGTTGAGAAAACAAACATCTTCATTACCGAACATTGTACTGTGTGAAATAAGCACATTCGGTTCTAGGAATCAGTTGCTTTCCTACAAAGAAGGTTGAGTGCAGCAAGTTCAAACTTTCCTTGTTAATGTAATCTGAAAAGATGCACAAGTTAGTAGATTGTCCTCATTTCTAAAGTTGTTTCTTCAGAAAACAAACATCTTCATTACCGTACACTGTACTGTGTGAAATAAGTTAATTCGCTTCTAGGAATCAGTTTAATTTCTACGAAGATGGTTGAGTGCAGCAAGTTCAAACTTTCCTTGTTAATGTAAACTGAAAAGATGCACAACGTAGTAGATTGGCCTCATTTCTAAAGTAGTTTCTTTAGAAAAGAAACATCTTCATTTCCGAACACTGTACTGTGTGAAATAACTTAATTCGCTTCTAGGAATCAGTTTAATTTCTACGAAGAAGGTTGAGTGCAGCAAGTTCAAACTTTCCTTGTTAATGTAATCTAAAAAGATGGCCAAGTTAGAAGATTCGCCTCATTTGTAAAGTACTTTGTTGAGAAAACAAACATCTTCATTGCCGAACATTGTACTGTGTGAAATAAGCTCATTCGGATCTAGGAATCAGTTGCTTTCCTACAAAAAAGGTTGAGTGCAGAAAGTTCAAACTTTCCTTGTTAATGTAATCTAAAAAGATGGCCAAGTTAGTAGATTCGACTCATTTGTAAAGTAGTTTGTTGACCAAACAAAAATCTTCATTGCCGAACATTGTACTGTGTGAAATAAGCTCATTCGGTTCTAGGAATCAGTTGCTTTCCTACAAAGAAGGTTGAGTGTAGCAAGATCAAACTTTCCTTGTTAATGTAATCTAAAAAGATGCACAGTTAGTAGATTGGCCTCATTTCTAAAAGTAGTTTCTTTAGAAAACAAACATCTTCATTACTGAACACTGTACTATGTGAAATGAGCTAGTTCTATTCTAGGAATCACTTGATTTCCTACGAAGAAGGTTGAGTGCAGCAAGTTCAAACTTTCCTTGTTAATGTAATCTGAAAAGATGCACAACGTAGTACATTGGCCTCATTTCTAAAGTAGTTTCTTTAGAAATGAAACATCTTCATTACCGAACACTGTACTGTGTCAAATAAGTTAATTCGGCTTCTAGGAATCAGTTTCATTTCTACAAAAGAAGGTTGAGTGCAGCAAGTTCAAAATTTCCTTGTTAATGTAATCTAAAAAGATGGGCAAGTTAGAAGATTCGCCTCATTTGTAAAGTACCTTGTTGAGAAAACAAACATCTTCATTGCCGAACATTGTACTGTGTGAAATAAGCTCATTCGGTTCTATGAATCAGTTGCTTTCCTACAAATAAGGTTGAGTGCAGCAAGTTCAAACTTTCCTTGTTAATGTAATCTGAAAAGATGCACAACTTAGTAGATTGGCCTGATTTCTAAAGCAGTTTGTTTAGAAAACAAACATCTTCATTACCGAACACTGCGCTATGTGAAATGAGCTAGTTCGATTCTAGGAATCACTTGCTTTCCTACGAAGAAGGTTGAGTGCAGCAAGTTCAAACTTTCCTAGTTTGTGTAATCTAACAAGATGTACAAGTTAGTGGATTCGCCTCATTTCTAAAGTAGTTTCTTTAGAAAAGAAACATCTTCAGTACCGAACACTGTACTGTGTGAAATAAGTTAATTCGCTTCTAGGAATCAGTTGCTTTCCTACAAAGAAGGTTGAGTGCAGCAAGTTCAAACTTTCCTTGTTAATGTAATCTAAAACGATGGCCAAGTTAGTAGATTCGCCTCATTTGTAAAGTAGTTTGTTGAGAAAATTAATATCTTTATTGCCAAACATTGTAATGTGTGAAATAAGCTCATTCAGTTCTGGGATTCAGTTGCTTTCCTACAAGGAAGGTTGAGTGCAGCAAGTTCAAACTTTCCTTGTTAATGTAATCTAAAAAGATGGCCAAGTTAGTAGATTCAACTCATTTGTAAAGTAGTTTGTTGAGAAAACAAACATCTTCATTGCCGAACATTGTACTGTGTGAAATAAGCTCATTTGGTTCTAGGAATCAGTTGCTTTCCTACAAAGAAGGTTGAGTGCAACAAGTTCAAACGTTCCCTGTTAATGTAATCTGAAAAGATGCACAACTTAGTAGATTGGCCTCATTTCTAAAGTAGTTTGTTTAGAAAACAAACATCTTCATTACCGAACACTGTACTATGTGAAATGAGCTAGTTCGATTCTAGGAATCACTAGCTTTCCTACGAAGAAGGTTGAGTGCAGCAAGTTCAAACTTTCCTACTTTGGGTAAACTAACAAGATGTACACGTTAGTGGATTCGCCTTATTTCTAAAGTAGTTTCTTTAGAAAAGAAACATCCTCAGTACGGAACACTGTACTGTGTGAAATAAGTTAATTCGCTTCTAGGAATCAGTTTAATTTCTATGAAGAAGGTTGAGTGCAGCAAGTTCAAACTTTCCTTGTTAATGTAATCTCAAAAGATGGCCAAGTTAGAACATTCACGTCATTTGTAAAGTACTTTGTTTAGAAAACAAACATCTCCATTGCCGAACATTGTACTGTGTGAAATAAGATCATTCGGTTCTAGGAATCAGTTGCTTTCCTACAAAGAAGGTTGAGTGCAGCAATTTCAAACTTTCCTTGTTAATATAATCTAAAAAGATGGCCAAGTTAGTAGATTCGACTCATTTGTAAAGTAGTTTGTGAGAGAACAAACATCTTCATTGCCGAACATTGTACTGTGTGAAATAAGCTCATTCGGTTCTAGGAATCAGTTGCTTTCCTACAAAGAAGGTTGAGTGCAGCAAGTTCAAACTTTCCTTGTTAATGTAATCTGAAAAGATGCACAACGTAGTAGATCGGCCTCATTTCTAAAGCAGTTTCTTTATAAAACAAACATCTTCATTACCGAACACTGTACTGTTGAAATAAGTTAATTCGCTTCTAGGAATCAATTGCTTTCCTACAAAGAAGGTTGAGTGCAGCAAGTTCAAACTTTACTTGTTAATGTAACTTGAAAAGATGCACAACGTAGTAGATTGGCCTCATTTCTAAAGTAGTTTCTTTAGAAAAGAAACAACTTCAGTACCGAACACTGTACTGTGTGAACTAAGTTAATTCGCTTCTAGGAATCAGTTTAATTTCTACGAAGAAGGTTGAGTGCAGCAAGTTCAAACTTTCCTTGTTAATGTAATCTTAATAGACGGCAAAGTTAGAAGATTCGCCTCATTTGTAAAGTACTTTGTTGAGAAAACAAACATCTTCATTGCCGAACATTGTACTGTGTGAAATAAGCTCATTCGGATCTAGGAATCAGTTTAATTTCTCCGAAGAAGGTTGAGTGCAGCAAGTTCAAACTTTCCTTGTTAATGTAATCTAAAAAGATGGCCAAGTTAGTAGATTCGACTCATTTGTAAAGTAGTTTGTTGATAAAACAAACATCTTCATTGCCGAACATTGTACTGTGAGAAATAAGCTCATTCGGTTCTAGGAATCAGTTCCTTTCCTACAAAGAAGGTTGAGTGTAGCAAGTTCAAACTTTCCTTGTTAATGTAATCTGAAAAGATGCACAACGTAGTAGATTGGCCTCATTTCTGAAGTAGTTTCTTTAGAAAAGAAACATCTTCAGTACCGAACACTGTACTGTGTGAAATAAGTTAATTCGCCTCTAGGAATCAGTTTAATTTCTACGAAGAAGGTTGAGTCCAGCAAGTTCAAACTTTGCTTGTTAATGTAATCTAAAAAGATGGCCAAGTTAGAAGATTCGCCTCATTTGTAAAGTACTTTGTTGAGAAAACAAACATCTTCATTGCCGAACATTGTACTGTGTGAAATAAGCTCATTCGGTTCTAGGAATCAGTTCCTTTCCTACAAAGAAGGTTGAGTGCAGCAAGTTCAAACTTTCCTTGTTAATGTAATCTGAAAAGATGCACAACTTAGTAGATTGGCCTCATTTCTAAAGTAGTTTGTTTAGAAAACAAACATCTTCATTACCGAACACTGTACTATGTGAAATGAGCTAGTTCGATTCTAGGAATCACTTGCTTTCCTACAAAGAAGTTTGAGTGCAGCAAGTTCAAACTTTCCTACTTTGTGTAAACTAACAAGATGTACAAGTTAGTGGATTCTCATCATTTCTAAAGTAATTTCTTTAGAAAAGAAACATCTTCAGTACCAAACACTGTACAGTGTGAAATAAGTAAATTCGCTTCTAGGAATCAGTTTAATTTCTACGAAGAAGGTTGAGTGCAGCAAGTTCAAACTTTCCTTGTTAATGTAATCTCAAGAATGGCCAAGTTAGAACATTCGCCTCATTTGTAAAGCACTTTGTTGAGAAAACAAACATCTTCATTGCCGAACATTGTACTTTGTGAAATAAGCTCATTCGGTTCTTGGAATCAGTTGCTTTCCTACAAAGAAGGTTGAGTGCAGCAAGTTCAAACTTTCCTTGTTAATGTAATCTGAAAAGATGCACAACTTAGTAGAATGGCCTCATTTCTAAAGTAGTTTGTTTAGAAAACAAACATCTTCATTACCGAACACTGTACTATGTGAAATGAGCTAGTTCGATTCTAGGAATCACTTGCTTTCCTAGGAAGAAGGTTGAGTGCAGCAAGGTCATACTTTCCTACTTTGTGTAATCTAACAAGATGTACAAGTTAGTGGATTCGCCTCATTTCTAAAGTAGTTTCTTTAGAAAAGAAACATCTTCAGTACCGAACACTGTACTGTGTGAAATAAGTTAATTCGCTTCTAGGAATCAGTTTAATTTCTACGAAGAAGGTTGAGTGCAGCAAGTTCAAACTTTCCTTGTTAATGTAATCTCAAAAGATGGCCAAGTTAGAACATTTGCCTCATTTGTAAAGTACTTTGTTGAGAAAACAAACATCTTCATTGCCGAACATTGTACTGTGTGAAATAAGCTCATTCGGATCCAGGAATCAGTTGCTTTCCTACAAAGAAGGTTGAGTGCAGCAAGTTCAAACTTTCCTTGTTAATGTAATCTGAAAAGATGCACAACGTAGTAGATTGGCCTCATTTCTAAAGTAGTTTCTTTAGAAAAGAAACATCTTCAGTACCGAACAGTGTACTGTGTGAAATAAGTTAATTCGATTCTAGGAATCAGTTTATTTTCTACGAAGAAGGTTGAGTGCAGCAAGTTCAAACTTTCCTTGTTAATGTAATCTGAAAAGATGCACAACTTAGTAGATTGGCCTCATTTCTAAAGTAGTTTGTTTAGAAAACAAACATCTTCATTACCGAACACTGCGCTATGTGAAATGAGCTAGTTCGATTCTAGGAATCACATGCTTTCCTACGAAGAAGGTTGAGTGCAGCAAGTTCAAACTTTCCTAGTTTGTGCAATCTAACAAGATGTACAAGTTAGTGGATTTGCCTCATTTCTAAAGTAGTTTCTTTAGAAAAGAAACATCTTCAGTACCGAACACTGTACTGTGTGAAATAAGTTAATTCGCTTCTAGGAATCAGTTGCTTTCCTACAAAGAAGGTTGAGTGCAGCAAGTTCAAACTTTCCTTGTTAATGTAATCTAAAACGATGGCCAAGTTAGTAGATTCGCCTCATTTGTAAAGTAGTTTGTTGAGAAAATTAATATCTTTATTGCCGAACATTGTACTGTGTGAAATAAGCTCATTCAGTTCTGGGAATCAGTTGCTTTCCTACAAGGAAGGTTGAGTGCAGCAAGTTCAAACTTTCCTTGTTAATGTAATCTAAAAAGATGGCCAAGTTAGAACATTCGACTCATTTGTAAAGTAGTTTGTTGAGAAAACAAACATCTTCATTGCCGAACATTGTACTGTGTGAAATAAGCTCATTCGGTTCTAGGAATCAGTTGCTTTCCTACAAAGAAGGTTGAGTGCAACAAGTTCAAACTTTCCTTGTTTAATGTAATCTGAAAAGATGCACAACGTAGTAGATTGGCCTCATTTCTCAAGTAGTTTGTTTAGAAAACAAACATCTTCATTACCGAACACTGTACTATGTGAAATGAGCTAGTTCGATTCTAGGAATCACTAGCTTTCCTACGAAGAAGGTTGAGTGCAGCAAGTTCAAACTTTCCTACTTTGTGTAAACTAACAAGATGTACAAGTTAGTTGATTCGCCTCATTTCTAAAGTAGTTTCTTTAGAATAGAAACATCCTCAGTACCGAACACATTGTACTGTGTGAAATAAGTTAATTCGGTTCTAGGAATCAGTTTAATTTCTCTACAAAAAAGGTTGAGTGCAGCAAGTTCAAACTTTCCTTGTTAATGTAACCTCAAAAGATGGCCAAGTTAGAACATTCACCTCATTTGTAAAGTACTTTGTTGAGAAAACAAACATCTTCATTGCCGAACATTGTACTGTGTGAAATAAGCTCATTCGGTTCTAGAAATCAGTTGCTGTCCTACAAAGAAGGTTGAGTGCAGCAAGTTCAAACTTTCCTTGTTAATATAATCTAAAAAGATGGCCAAGTTAGTAGATTCGACTCATTTGTAAAGTAGTTTGTTGAGAAAACAAACATCTTCATTGCCGAACATTGTACTGTGTGAAATAAGCTCATTAGGTTCTAGGAATCAGTTACTTTCCTACAAAGCAGGTTGAGTGCAGCAAGTTCAAACTTTCCTTGTTAATGTAATCTGAAAAGATGCACAACGTAGTAGATTGGCCTCATTTCTAAAGTAGTTTCTTTATAAAACAAACATCTTCATTACCGAACACTGTACTGTTGAAATAAGTTAATTCGCTTCTAGGAATCAGTTGCTTTCCTACAAAGAAGGTTGAGTGCAGCAAGTTCAAACTTTACTTGTTAATGTAACTTGAAAAGATGCACAACGTAGTAGATTGGCCTCATTTCTAAAGTAGTTTCTTTAGAAAAGAAACAACTTCAGTATAGAACACTGTACTGTGTGAACTAAGTTAATTCGCTCCTAGGAATCAGTTTAATTTCTACACAAAGTAGGTTGAGTGCAGCAAGTTCAAACTTTCCTTGTTAATGTAATCTTAATAGACGGCCAAGGTTAGAAGATTCGCCTCATTTGTAAAGTACTTTGTTGAGAAAACAAACATCTTCATTGCGAACATTGTACTGTGTGAAATAAGCTCATTCGGTCTAGGAATCAGTTGCTTTCCTACAAAGAAGGTTGAGTGCAGCAAGTTCTAACTTTCCTTGTTAATGTAATCTAAAGAGATGGCCAAGTTAGTAGATTCGACTCATTTGTAAAGTAGTTTGTTGAGAAAACAAACGTCTTCATTGCCGAACATTGCACTGTGTGAAATAAACTCATTCGGTTCTAGGAATCAGTTGCTTTCCTACAAAGAAGGTTGAGTGTAGCAAGTTCAAACTGTCCTTGTTAATGTAATCTGAAAAGATGCACAACGTAGTAGATTGGCCTCATTTCTAAAGTAGTTTCTTCAGAAAACAAACATCTTCATTACCGAACACTGTACTGTGTGAAATAAATTAATTCGCTTCTAGGAATCAGTTTAATTTCTACGAAGATGGTTGAGTGCAGCAAGTTCAAACTTTCCTTGTTAATGTAATCTGAAAAGATGCACAACGTAGTAGATTGGCCTCATTTCTAAAGGAGTTTCTTTAGAAAAGAAACATCTTTAGTACCGAACACTGTACTGTGTGAAATAACTTAATTCGCTTCTAGGAATCAGTTTAATTTCTACGAATAAAGTTGAGTGTAGCAAGTTCAAACGTTCCTTGTGAATGTAATCTGAAAGGATGGCCAAGTTAGTTGATTCGACTCATTTGTAAAGTAGTTTGTTGAGAAAACAAACATCTTCATTGCCGAACACTGTACTCGTGTGAAATGAGCTAGTTCGTTTCTGGGAATCACATGCTTTCCTACAAAGAAGGTTGAGTGCAGCAAGTTCAAACTTTCCTAGTTTGTGTAATCTAACAAGATGTACAAGTTAGTGGATTCGACTCATTTCTAAAGTAGTTTCTTTAGAAAAGAAACATCTTCAGTACCGAACACCGTACTGTGTGAAATAAGTTAATTCACTTCTAGGAATCAGTTGCTTTCCTACTATGAAGGTTGAGTGCAGCAAGTTCAAACTCTCCATGTTAATGTAATATAAAAGATGTCCAAGTTAGTAGATTCGCCTCATTTATAAAGTAGTTCATTGCAAAAATTAACATCTTTATTGCGAACATTGTACTGTGTGAAATAAGCTCATTCGGTTCTAGGAATCAGTTGCTTTCCTACAAAGAAGGTTGAGTGCAGCAAGTTCAAACTTTCCTTGTTAATGTAATCTGAAAAGATGCACAACTTAGTAGATTGGCCTCATTTCTAAAGTAGTTTGTTTAGAAAACAAACATCTTCATTACCGAACACTGTACTATGTGAAATGAGCTAGTTCGATTCTAGGAATCACTTGCTTTCCTACAAAGAAGGTTGAGTGCAGCAAGTTCAAACTTTCCTACTTTGTGTAATCTAACAAGATGTACAAGTAAGTGGATTCGCCTCATTTCTAAAGTAGTTTCTTTAGAAAAGAAACATCTTCATTACCTGCGGCGAGCCCCCTGTCCTGCAGGGAATGAACAGCCACAAACGAAGATCCTTCTTGTATCACACTTTATTGGAGAGCCCTTGGTTAACAGATGAGCTGATGGCGGAGGGCCCCGAGCACTGCCTTGCTGCAACTTTTATGCTGTTCAAGCCTATGTGCACACAAGTGATTGGCTGCAGGATTGACGCCACAAGCATATGCCTCGGGATAGGCTGAGAACAAGCTCGTCATGACCATGCCCAGATTGTACAACTAGTAGCGCCAGGACTCATGCCAAATATGGAGTTGTTTACCACATGGCAGGCAGGAAGCCAGCGCCATCTTGTAATGGCGACTGTTAACGGCTCCTACACTTCCCCCTTTTCTATTTCTTAGCGACAGGCAAGAGCAGAGGTCTGATCTCTGAACAGAAAGAGGACCTTCACGATATCTCCAGACCTGGTGGCCAGCCAAACCCGGTGTCATCCCGGTCCAGTACCTTTTCTCAGAGATGGGATTCTGGTACTAACCCATATGCAATCAAACATGCTCTTCGTGAGGCTAATAAAGGCTCACCTCACGTGCAGTACTTTGTCTCGCATCCTGTGCCAACTAAAGCCCACCCTACTTCCCTTGCCCTCCTTGTGCAATGGGTATAAAACCCTAAGGGTGCAAGGGCCAAAGAAAATCAGGGTTTTTAAGGGCTGCCAACCAGACCTGAGGGGAAGAGCCATTCTCCAATGCAGCAAGAGCCTGGGAAATAATGACCTTGTCTCTTCTAGCCTGAGCACGCAACCTGCAAACCAACCACATGCATAACACCAGGCCTCCAATAACACAAGCAGCAAACATCCCCACCCCCATCCACTCTTTAAAGTAGGAAAAGGCTGATGAAAACCAGGAGGTGAAACCTTTTGCCAAACTAAGGTCCACCAGTGGAATTGATGGCAACAATAGCTCTTCTTAACTCATCTAGGTTCACATCAAACTCCTCGGACCAATTCCCCAAAAGATACAAAGACAATTTGCGAGACAAATTGGCTGCTTGAGTCAGCAACATTTCCCCAATTAATCACAGATTGAAAGAAAGAGACAATTTACATTACAGAAGTAACCTCGACACAGGTACTATTAATAGCAATTATTTGACCCCTTAACGTCCTAGTAAGATTATCAAATTTGTGGTCCCAAGTCCCATTGAGATACAACAATGTCCATCTGTTCTTGTAAGAGATCAACTCGTTGGTTTACTAGCAGAATGTCTGCATGAAACTGTTGGTTGATTTCTGTCTGGGTATCAGGGCCAAAGCAGTCCTCTTAGATAAGCTGTTTATTGCTTGGGCCGCTGGGATGGCCTTAGCTAGGGCTACAGCAGCTACTGCAGCAGTGGCAACAGAAGCTGCAACAGCAGCCACGATAGCTGCAGTAATTCTAAAGTCTCTCGTAGGCCATAGCAACACCAACAGTTCCCACTCTTGAATGACCACAGGAACAGGCAGGTCAGCATGCCCAATGGAAATTGAGTGGCATTCCAGCATTCTGAAAGAAAACAAGAACTCGCTTGACAAGCAAGAGTGTTATTAATAACAGTTTGATTGCTCACTAGAAACATAAAAGGAGGTCTTACACATATAGGTGTGGATCTAAAGTCGATGGTCTTACTACAATTTACCTTTACATTCTCTTCAAACACGGCAGAAAAGTTCTGTTGGTAAGAGCAGTTTTTCCACGACCCTCCAGATAACATAGACATTGAAGATATATCTGTGCATGTGCCCATAGGGTTGCATCAAAGGGATCTGGAGTGATCACTTGGATGGGATATTGTTTAGTGAAATTATATCTACCAAAGGACTCCTTCTTATAAGTAAGAAAGTTTGGAGAAAAGGTGAGGGAATGCCCTTTGTCAAGAAACACTGATTGCGTTGTGGCTTGACATCCAGTCCATACTGGAGTCACCTGTTAACATATCTAGATTGAGGATTATCAGCAGCTGCGTTGCACCAGGCAGTGTCAGCGCTTAACTCTTGGTTGGCTACTTTCCACATCAGATATTGTCCCCCAGACAAGCATGCCCTTGCTAGATTAGCCCAATCATCGGGTTAAGATTCTGGGTAGTCATACTGTCTAACAATGAAAGGGTAAAGGCTACGTGTACCCCGTAAGTCACCACTGACTCCTTCTTTCCACTGTTCAAATTGTGGGCGTGAACTGCAAGCACAAACAGCCTGACAGGTCCAAAGAACACCTTCAGTAGGATTATACGCTGGAGGGCGTGGGACATTAGGGGTTAAATGCAATTGCTAAACCTTTTTTTTTTTTTTTTTCTTTTTCCTCCCTGAAAGCTCCGGCTCCTCCTCATTGTTTTGTTTTGAGTTTGAATTTTTACCTTTTCTTTTAGATGTTTTACTCAAGCGCTCTTCTTGTAAACTTTTCTCCTTGTCCTCTCCTTTTTGACTGGATCCTATTTTTCCCTTTTGTTTCTTCCTAGGCCTAGCATGTGAGTCCCCGCTAGTATCTGACTCTGAAAGACTGTCCTGATGTCTTGCTAGCACCCTCCGTCCCTCTCTGATGATGTCCGTGTGACTGCCCTTACTCAAACAGGAGTACACGATGAAAAGCAGTACCCATAGGGGAAGGGCAACAGCAAGGACCAAAAAAATCTCTAAGTCAAAAAACAGCATACCTGGGGATTACTTACCGACGTCTTCCTCTCCATGTGTCAAGTTCTGAATCCTATTCGGCCCTCCGCCGGGTGTCTTTGAAAGGTCCGGCGCCCTGGGTTTCGGCACCACTTTGCGGCGAGCCCCCTGTCATGCAGGGAATGAACAGCCACAAACGAAGATCCTTCTTGTATCACACTTTATTGGAGAACCCTTGGTTAACAGATGAGCTGATGGCGGAGGGCCCCGAGCACTGCCTTGCTGCAACTTTTATGCTGTTCAAGCCTATGTGCACACAAGTGATTGGCTGCAGGATTGACGCCACAAGCATATGCCTCGGGATAGAATGAGAACAAGCTCGTCATGACCATGCGCAGATTGTACAACTAGTAGCGCCAGGACTCATGCCAAATATGGAGTTGTTTACCACATGGCAGGCAGGAAGCCAGCGCCATCTTGTAATGGCGACTGTTAACGGCTCCCTACACTTACCGAAATCTGTACTGTGTGAAATAAGTTAATTCGCTTCTAGGAATCAGTTTAATTTCTACGAAGAAGGTTGAGTGCAGCAAGTTCAAACTTTCCTTGTTAATGTAATCTCAAAAGATGGCCAAGTTAGAACATTCGCCTCATTTGTAAAGTACTTTGTTGAGAAAACAAACATCTTCATTGCCGAACATTGTACTGTGTGAAATAAGCTCATTCGGTTCTAGGAATCAGTTGCTTTCCTACAAAGAAGGTTGAGTGCAGCAAGCTCAAACTTTCCTTGTTAATGTAATCTAAAAAGATGGCCAAGTTAGTAGATTCGACTCATTTGTAAAGTAGTTTGTTGAGAAAACAAACATCTTCATTGCCGAACATTGTACTATGTGAAATGAGCTAGTTCTATTCTAGGAATCACTTGCTTTCCTACGAAGAAGGTTGAGTGCAGCAAGTTCAAACTGTCCTACTTTGTGTAAACTAACAAGATGTACAAGTTAGTGGATTCGCCTCATTTCTAAAGTACTTTCTTTAGAAAAGAAACATCCTCAGTACCGAACACTATACTGTGTGAATTAAGTTAATTCAACTCTGGGAATCAGTTTAATTTCTACGAAGAAGGTTGAGTGCAGCAAGTTCAAACTTTCCTTGTTAATGTAATCTCAAAAGATGGCCAAGTTAGGATATTCGCCTCATTTGTAAAGTACTTTGCTGAGAAAACAAACATCTTCATTGCCGAACATTGTACTGTGTGAAATGAGCTCATTCGCTTCTAGGAATCAGTTGCTTTCCTACAAAGAAGTTTGAGTGCAGCAAGATCAAACTTTCCTGGTTAATGCAATCTAAAAAGATGGCCAAGTTAGAACATTCGTCTCATTTGTAAAGGACTTTGTTGAGAAAACAAACATCTTCATTGCCGAACATTGTACTGTGTGAAATAAGCTCATTCGGTTCTAGGAATCAGTTGCTTTCCTACAAAGAAGGTTGAGTGCAGCAAGTTCAAACTTTCCTTGTTAATGTAATCTGAAAAGATGCACAACGTAGTAGATTGGCCTCATTTCTAAAGTAGTTTGTTTAGAAAACAAACATCTTCATTACCAACACTGTACTATGTGAAATGAGCTAGTTCGATTCTAGGAATCACTTGCTTTCCGACGAAGAAGGTTGAGTGCAGCAAGTTCAAACTTTCCTACTTTGTGTAATCTAACAAGATGTACAAGTTAGTGGATTCGCCTCATTTCTAAAGTAGTTTCTTTAGAAAAGAAACATCTTCATTACCGAACACTGTACTGTGTGAAATAAGTTAATTCGCTTCTAGGAATCAGTTTAATTTCTACGAAGAAGGTTGAGTGCACCAAGTTCAAACTTTCCTTGTTAATGTAATCTAAAACGATGGCCAAGTTTGAAGATTCGCCTCATTTGTAAAGTACTTTGTTGAGAAAACAAACATCTTCATTCCCGAACATTGTACTGTGTGAAATAAGCTCATTCGGTTCTAGGAATCAGTTGCTTTCCTACAAAGAAGGTTGAGTGCAGCAAGTTCAAACTTTCCTTGTTAATGTAATCTGAAAAGATGCACAACGTAGTAGATTGGCCTCATTTCTAAAGTAGTTTCTTTAGAAAACAAACATCTTCAGTACCGAACACTGTACTTTGTGAAATAAATTAATTCGCTTCTAGGAATCAGTTTAATTTCTACGAAGAAGGTTGAGTGCAGCAAGTTCAAAATTTCCTTGTTAATGTAATCTAAAAGATGGCCAAGTTAGTAGATTCGACTCATTTTGTAAAGTAGTTTGTTGAGAAAACAAACATCTTCATTGCCGTACATTGTACTGTGTGAAATAAGCTCATTCCGTTCTAGGAATCAGTTGCTTTCCTACAAAGAAGGTTGAGTGCAGCAAGTTCAAACTTTCCTACTTTGTGTAATCTAACAAGATGTACAAGTTAGTGGATTCGCCTCATTTCTAAAGTAGTTTCTTTAGAAAAGAAACATCTTCAGTACTGAACACTGTACTGTGTGAAATAAGTTAATTCGGTTCTAGGAATCAGTTTAATTTCTACGAAGAAGGTTGAGTGCAGCAAGTTCAAACTTTCCTTGTTGATGTAATCTGAAAAGATGCACAACGTAGTACATTGGACTCATTTCTAAAGTAGTTTCTTTAGAAAAGAAACATCTTCAGTACCGAACACTGTACTGTGTGAAATAAGTTAATTCGCTTCTAGGAATCAGTTTAATTTCTACGAAGAAGGTGGAGTGCAGCAAGTTCAAACTTTCCTTGTTAATGTAATCTAAAAAGATGGCCAAGTTAGAAGATTCGCCTCATTTGTAAAGTACTTTGTTGAGAGAACAAACATCTTCATTGCCAAACATTGTACTGTGTGAAATAAGCTCATTCGGTTCTAGGAATCAGTTGCTTTCCTACAAAGAAGGTTGAGTGCAGCAAGTTCAAACTTTCCTTGTTAGTGTAATCTAAAAAGATGGCCAAGTTAGTAGATTCGCCTAATTTTTAAAGTAGTTTGTTGAGAAAACAAACATCTTCATTGCCGAACATTGTACTGTGAAAAATAAGCTCATTCAGTTCTAGGAATCAGTTGTTTTCCTACAAAAGGAAGGTTGAGTGCAGCAAGTTCAAACTTTCCTTGTTAATGTAATCTGAAAAAGATGCACAAGTTAGTAGATTGGCCTCATTTCTAAAGTAGTTTCTTTAGAAAACAAACATCTTCAGTACCGAACACTGTACTGTGTGAAATAAGTTAATTTGGTTCTAGGAATCAGTTTAATTTCTACAAAAGAAGGTTGAGTGCAGCAAGTTCAAACTTTCCTTGTTAATGTAATCTAAAAAGATGTACAAGTTAGTAGATTCGACTCATTTGTAAAGTAGTTTCTTTGAAAACAAACATCTTCATTGCCGAACATTGTACTGTGTGAAATAAGCTCATTCGGTTCTAGGAATCAGTTGCTTTCCTACAAAGAAGGTTGAGTGCAGCAAGTTCAAACTTTCCTGGTTAATGTAATCTAAAAAGATGCACAAGTTAGTAGATTGGCCTCATTTCTAAAGTAGTTTCTTCAGAAAACAAACATCTTCATTGCGAACACATTGTACTGTGTGAAATAAGCTAGTTCGGTTCTAGGAATCAGTTTAATTTCTACAAAAAGAAGGTTGAGTGCAGCAAGTTCAAACTTTCCTTATTAATGTAATCTCAAAAGATGGCCAAGTTAGAAGATTCCCCTCATTTGTAAAGTAGTTTGTTGAGAAAACAAACATCTTCATTGCCGAACATTGTACTGTGTGAAATAAGCTCATTTGGTTCTAGGAATCAGTTGCTTTCCTACAAAGAAGGTTGAGTGCAGCAAGTTCAAACTTTCCTTGTTAATGTAATCTAAAAAGATGGCCAAGTTAGTAGATTCAACTCATTTGTAAAGTAGTTTGTTGAGAAAACAAACATCTTCATTTGCGAACATTGTACTGTGTGAAATAAGCTCATTCGGTTCTAGGAATCAGTTGCTTTCCTACAAAGAAGGTTGAGTGCAGCAAGTTCAAACTTTCCTTGTTAATGTAATCTAAAAAGATGCACAAGTTAGTAGATTGGCCTCATTTCTAAAGTAGTTTCTTTTAAAACAAACATCTTCAGTACAAGGGCACTGTACTGTGTGAAATAAGCTAATTCGGTTCTAGGAATCAGTTTAATTTCTACAAAGTAGGTTGAGTGCAGCAAGTTCAAACTTTCCTTGTTCAATGTAATCTAAAAAGATGGCCAAGTTAGAGGATTCGACTCATTTGTAAAGTAGTTTGTTGAGAAAACAAACATCTTCATTGCCGAACATTGTACTGTGTGAAATAAGCTGATTCGGTTCTAGGAATCAGTTGCTTTCCTACAAAGAAGGTTGAGTGCAGCAAGTTCAAACTTTCCTTGTTAATGTAATCTGAAAAGATGGCCAAGTTAGTAGATTCGACTCATTTGTAAAGTAGTTTGTTGAGAAAACAAACATCTTCATTGCCGAACATTGTACTGTGTGAAATAAGCTCATTCGGTTCTAGGAATCAGTTGCTTTCCTACAAAGAAGGTTGAGTGCAGCAAGTTCAAACTTTCCTTGTTAATGTAATCTAAAAGATGATGCACAACTAAGTAGATTGGCCTCATTTCTAAAGTAGTTAGTTTAGAAAACAAACATCTTCATTACCAAACACTGTACTATGTGAAATGAGCTAGTTCGGTTTCTAGGAATCACTTGCTTTCCTACAAAGAAGGTTGAGTGCAGCAAGTTCAAACTTTCCTTGTTTGTGTAAAACTAACAAGATGTACAAGTTAGTGGATTCGCCTCATTTCTAAAGTAGTTTCTTTAGAAAACAAACATCTTCATTACCGAACACTGTACTGTGTGAAATAAGTTAATTCGGTTCTGGGAATCAGTTTAATTTCCTACAAAGAAGGTTGAGTGCAGCAAGTTCAAACTTTCTTGTTAATGTAATCTAAAAAGATGGCCAAGTTAGGATATTCGCCTCATTTGTAAAGTACTTTGTTGAGAAAACAAACATCTTCATACCGAACATTGTACTGTGTGAAATAAGCTCATTCGGTTGTAGGAGTCAGTTGCTTTCCTACAAAGAGGTTTGAGTGCAACAAGTTCAAACTTTCCTTGTTAATGTAATCTAAAAAGATGGCCAAGTTAGAAGATTCGCCTCATTTGTAAAGTAGTTTGTTGAGAAAACAAACATCTTCATTGCCGAACATTGTACTGTGTGAAATAAGCTCATTCGGTTCTAGGAATCAGTTGCTTTCCTACAAAGAAGGTTGAGTGCAGCAAGTTCAAACTTTCCTTGTTAATGTAATCTAAAAAGATGCACAAGTTAGTAGATTGGCCTCATTTCTAAAGTAGTTTGTTTAGAAAACAAACATCTTCATTACCGAACACTGTACTGTGTGAAATGAGCTAGTTCGGTTCTAGGAATCACTTGCTTTCCTACAAAGAAGGTTGAGTGCAGCAAGTTCAAACTTTCCTACTTAATGTAATCTAAGAAGATGGCCAAGTTAGTGGATTCACCTCATTTTCTAAAGTAGTTTCTTTAGAAAAGAAACATCTTCATTACCGAAATCTGTACTGTGTGAAATAAGTTAATTCGGTTCTAGGAATCTGTTTAATTTCTACAAAAGAAGGTTGAGTGCAGCAAGTTCAAACTTTCCTTGTTAATGTAATCTGAAAAGATGCACAAAGTTAGTACATTGGCCTCATTTCTAAAGTAGTTTCTTTAGAAAAGAAACATCTTCAGTACCGAACATTGTACTTTGTGAAATAAGCTCATTCGGTTCTAGGAATCAGTTGCTTTCCTACAAAGAAGGTTGAGTGCAGCAAGTTCAAACTTTCCTTGTTAATGTAATCTGAAAAGATACACAACTTACTAGATTGGGGTGATTTCTAAAGTAGTTTGTTTAGAAAACAAACATCTTCATTACCGAACACTGTGCTATGTGAAATGAGCTAGTTCGATTCTAGGAATCACTTGCTTTCCTACAAATAAGGTTGAGTGCAGCAAGTTCAAACTTTCCTTGTTAATGTAATCTCAAAAGATGGCCAAGTTAGTAGATTTGCCTCATTTGTCAAGTAGTTTATTGAGAAAATTAACATCTTTATTGCCGAACATTGTACTGTGTGAAATAAGCTCATTCGGTTCTAGGAATCAGTTGCTTTCCTACAAAGAAGGTTGAGTGCAGCAAGTTCAAACTTTCCTTGTTAATGTAATCTAAAATGATGGCCAAGTTAGTAGATTCGACTCATTTGTAAAGTAGTTTGTTGACAAAACAAACATCTTCATTGCCGAACATTGTACTGTGTGAAATAAGCTCATTCGGTTCTAGGAATCAGTTGCTTTCCTACGAAGAAGGTTGAGTGCAGCAAGTTCAAACTTTCCTTGTTAATGTAATCTGAAAAGATGCTCAACATAGTAGATTGGCCTCATTTCTAAAGTAGTTTCTTTAGAAAAGAAACATCTTCAGTACCGAACACTGTACTATGTGAAATGAGCTAGTTCGATTCTAGGAATCACTTGCTTTCCTACGAAGAAGGTTGAGTGCAGCAAGTTCAAACTTTCCTACTTTGTGTAATCTAACAACATGTACAAGTTAGTAGATTCGCCTCATTTCTAAAGTAGTTTCTTTAGAAAAGAAACATCTTCAGTCCAGAACACTGTACTGTGTGAAATAAGTTAATTCGCTTCTAGGAATCATTTTAATTTCTACGAAGAAGGTTGAGTGCAGCAAGTTCAAACTTTCCTTGTTAATGTAATCTCAAAAGATGGCCAAGTTAGAAGATTCGCCTCATTTGTAAAGTCCTTTGTTGAGAAAACAAACATCTTCATTGCTGAACATTGTAATGTGTGAAATAAGCTCATTCGGATCTAGGAATCAGTTGCTTTCCTACAAAGAAGGTTGAGTGAAGCAAGTTCAAACTTTCCTTGTTAATGTAATCTAAAAAGATGGCCAAGTTAGAAGATTCGGCTCATTTGTAAATTACTTTGTTCAGAAAACAGACATCTTCATTGCCGAACATTGTACTGTGTGAAATAAGCTCATTCGGTTCTAGGAATCAGCTGCTTTCCTACAAAGAAGGTTGAGTGCAGCAAGTTCAAACTTTCCTTGTTAATGTAATCTGAAAAGATGCACAACTTAGTAGATTGGCCTCATTTCTAAAGTAGTTTGTTTAGAAAACAAACATCTTTATTACCGAACACTGTACTATGTGAAATGAGCTAGTTCGATTCTAGGAATCACTTGCTTTCCTACAAAGAAGGTTGAGTGCAGCAAGTTCAAACTTTCCTACTTTGTGTAATTTAACAAGATGTACAAGTTAGTGGATTCGCCTCATTTCTGAAGTAGTTTCTTTAGAATAGAAACATCTTCAGTACCGAACACTGTACTGTGTGAAATAAGTTAATTCGCTTCTAGGAATCAGTTTAATTTCTACGAAGAAGGGTGAGTGCAGCAAGTTCAAACTTTCCTTGTTAATGTAATCAAAAAGATGGCCAAGTAAGAAGATTCGCCTCATTTGTAAAGTACTTTGTTGAGAAAACAAACATCTTCATTGCCTAACATTGTACTGTGTGAAATAAGCTCCTTCGGATCTAGGAATCAGTTGCTTTCCTACAAAGAAGGTTGAGTGCACCAAGTTCAAACTTTGCTTGTTAATGTAATCTAAAAAGATGGCCAAGTTAGTAGATTCGCCTCATTTGTAAAGTACTTTGTTGAGAAAACAAACATCTTCATTGCCGAACATTGTACTGTGTGAAATAAGCTCATTCGGATCTAGGAATCATTTGCTTTCCTACAAAGAAAGTTGAGTGCAGCAAGTTCAAACTTTCCTTGTTAATGTAATCTAAAAAGAAGGCCAAGTTAGTAGATTCAACTCATTTGTAAAGTAGTTTGTTGAGAAAACAAACATCTTCATTGCCGAACATTGTACTGTGTGAAATAAGCTCATTCGGTTCTAGGAATCAGTTTAATTTCTACGAAGAAGGTTGAGTGCAGCAAGTTCAAACTTTCCTTGTTAATGTAATCTCAAAAGATGGCCAAGTTAGAACATTCGCCTCATTTGTAAAGTACTTTGTTGAGAAAACAAACATCTTCATTGCCGAACATTGTTCTCTGTGAAATAAGCTCCTTCGGATCTTGGAATCAGTTGCTTTCCTACAAAGAAGGTTGAGTGCAGCAAGTTCAAACTTTCCTTGTTAATGTAATCTAAAAAGATGGCCAAGTTAGTAGATTCGCCTCATTTGTAAAGTACTTTGTTGAGAAAACAAACATCTTCATTGCCGAACATTGTACTGTGTGAAATAAGCTCATTCGGATCTAGGAATCATTTGCTTTCCTACAAAGAAAGTTGAGTGCAGCAAGTTCAAACTTTCCTTGTTAATGTAATCTAAAAAGATGGCCAAGTTAGTAGATTCGCCTCATTTGTAAAGTACTTTGTTGAGAAAACAAACATCTCCATTGCCGAACATTGTACTGTGTGAAATAAACTCATTCGCTTCTAGGAATCATTTGCTTTCCTACAAAGAAGGTTGAGTGTAGCAAGTTCAAACTTTCCTTGTTAATGTAATCTAAAAAGATGGCCAAGTTAGAAGATTCGCCTCATTTGTAAAGTAGTTTTTTGAGAAAACAAACATCTTCATTGCCGAACATTGTACAGTGTGAAATAAGCTCATTCGGTTCTAGGAATCAGTTTCTTTCCTACAAATAAAGTTGAGTGTAGCAAGTTCAAACTTTCCTTTTAATGTAATCTGAAAAGATGCACAACGTAGTAGATTGGCCTCATTTCTTAAGTAGTTTCTTTAGAAAAAAAACATCTTCAGTACCGAACACTGTACTGTGTGAAATAAGTTAATTCGCTTCTAGGAATCAGTTTAATTTCTACGAAGAAGGTTGAGTGCAGCAAGTTCAAACTTTCCTTGTTAATGTAATCTGAAAAGATGGCCAAGTTAGAAGATTCGCCTCATTTGTAAAGTACTTTGTTGAGAAAACAAACATCTTCATTGCCGAACATTCTACTGTGTGAAATAAGCTCATTCGGTTCTAGGAATCAGTTGCTTTCCTACAAAGAAGGTTGAGTGCAGTAAGTTCAAACTTTCCTTGTTAATGTAATCTGAAAAGATGCACAACTTAGTAGATTGGCCTCATTTCTAAAGTAGTTTGTTTAGAAAACAAACATCTTCATTACCGAACACTGTACTATGTGAAATGAGCTAGTTCGATTCTAGGAATCACGTGCTTTCCTACGAAGAAGGTTGAGTGCAGCAAGTTCAAACGTTCCTAGTTTGTTTAATCTAACAAGATGTACAAGTTAGTGGATTCGCCTCATTTCTAAAGTAGTTTTTTTATTAAAGAAACATCTTCAGTACCGAACACTGTACTGTGTGAAATAATTTAATTCGCTTCTAGGAATCAGTTTAATTTCTACGAAGAAGGTTGAGTCCAGCAAGTTCAAACTTTCCTTGTTAATTTAATCTCAAAACATGGCCAAGTTAGAAGATTCGCCTCATTTGTAAAGTAGTTTGTTGAGAAAACAAACATCTTCATTGCCGAACATTGTACTGTGTGAAATAAGCACATTCGGATCTAGGAATCAGTTGCTTTCCTACAAATAAGGTTGAGTGCAGCAAGTTCAAACTTTCCTTGTTAATGTAATCTAAAAAGATGGCCAAGTTAGTAGATTTGCCTCATTTGTAAAGTAGTTTGTTGAGAAAACAAACATCTTCATTGCCGAACATTGTACTGTGTGAAATAAGCACATTCGGTTCTAGGAATCAGTTGCTTTCCTACAAAGAATGTTGAGTGCAGCAAGTTCAAACTTTCCTTCTTAATGCAATCTAAAAAGATGCACAAGTTAGTAGATTTGCCTCATTTGTAAAGTAGTTTGTTGAGAAAACAAACATCTTCATTGCCGAACATTGTACTGTGTGAAATAAGCACATTCGGTTCTAGGAATCAGTTGCTTTCCTATAAAGAAGGTTTAGTGCAGCAAGTTCAAATTTTCCTTGTTAATGTAATCTGAAAAGATGCACAACTTAGTAGGTTGGCCTCATTTCTAAAGTAGTTTCTTTAGAAAACAAACATCTTCATTACCGAACACTGTACTGTGTGAAATAAGTTAATTCGGTTCTAGGAATCAGTTTCATTTCTAGGAAGAAGGTTGAGTGCAGCAAGTTCAAACTTTCCTTGTTAATGTAATCTAAAAAGATGCACAAGTTAGTAGATTGGCCTCATTTCTAAAGTAGTTTCTTGAGAAAACAAACATCTTCATTACCGAACATTGTACTATGTGAAATAAGCTCATTCGGTTCTAGGAATCACTTGCTTTCCTACGAAGAAGGTTGAGTGCAGCAAGTTCAAACTTTCCTTGTTTGTGTAATCTAACAAGATGTACAAGTTAGTGGATTTGCCTCATTTCTAAAGTAGTTTCTTTAGAAAACAAACATCTTCATTACCAAACACTGTACTGTGTGAAATAAGTTAATTTTGGTTCTAGGAATAAGTTTAATTTCTAGGAAGAAGGTTGAGTGCAGCAAGTTCAAACTTTCCTTGTTAATGTAATCTAAAAGATGTACAAGTTAGAAGATTCGCCTCATTTCTAAAGTAGTTTCTTGAGAAAACAAACATCTTCATTACCGAACATTGTACTGTGTGAAATAAGCTCATTCGGTTCTAGGAATCAGTTGCTTTCCTACAAAGAAGTTTGAGTGCAGCAAGTTCAAACTTTCCTTGTTAATGTAATCTGAAAAGATGCACAAGTTAGTAGATTGGCCTCATTTCTAAAGTAGTTTGTTTAGAAAACAAACATCTTCATTCCCGAACACTGTACTATGTGAAATGAGCTATTTCGATTCTCGGAATCACTTGCTATCCTACGAAAAAGGTTGAGTGCAGCAAGTTCAATCTTTCCTACTTTGTGTAATCTAACAAGATGTACAAGTTAGTGGATTCGCTTCATTTCTAAAGTACTTTCTTTCGAAAAGAAACATCTTCACTACCGAACACTGTACTGTGTGAAATAAGTTAATTCGCTTCTAGGAATCAGTTTAATTTCTAGGAAGAATGTTGAGGGCAGAAAGTTCAAACATTCCTTGTTAATGTAATCTCAAAAGATGGCCAAGTTAGAAGATTCGCCTCATTTGTAAAGTACTTTGTTGAGAAAACAAACATCTTCATTGCCGAACATTGTACTGTGTGAAATAACCTCATTCGGTTTTAGGAATCAGTTGCTTTCCTACAAAGAAGGTTGAGTGCGGCAAGTTCAAACTTTCCTTGTTAATGTAATCTGAAAAGATGCACAACTTAGTAGATTGGCCTCATTTCTAAAGTAGTTTGTTTAGAAAACAAACATCTTCATTGCCGAACATTGTACTGTGTCAAATAATCTAGTTCGGTTCTAGGAATCACTTGCTTTCCTACAAAGAAGTTTGAGTGCAACAAGTTCAACCTTTCCTAGCTTGGGTAATCCAACAAGACGTAAAAGATAGTAGATTCACCTCATTTCTAAAGTAGTTTCTTTAGAAAATAAACATCTTCAGTATCGAACACTGTACTGTGAGAAATAAGTTAATTCGGTTCTAGGAATCAGTTTAATTTCTACGAAGAAGGTTGAGTGCAGCAAGTTCAAACTTTCCTTGTTAATGTAATCTCAAAAGATGGCCAAGTTAGAAGATTCGCCTCATTTGTAAAGTATTTGTTGAGAAAACAAACATCCTCATTGCCGAATATTGTACTGTGTGAAATAAGCTATTTCGGTTCTAGGAATCAGTTGCTTTCCTACAAAGAAGGTTGAGTGCAGCAAGTTCAAACTTTCCTTGTTAATGTAATCTGAAAAGATGCACAACTTAGTAGATTGGCCTCATTTCTAAAGTATTTGTTTAGAAAACAAACATCTTCATTACCGAACACTGTACTATGTGAAATGAGCTAGTTTGATTCTAGGAATCACTTGCTTTCCTATGAAGAAGGTTTAGTGCAGCAAGTTCAAACTTTCTTACTTTGTGTACTCTAACAAGATGTACAAGTTAGTGGATTCGCCTCATTTCTAAAGTAGTTTCTTTCGAAAAGAAACATCTTCAGTACCGAACACTGTACTTTGTGAAATAAGTTAATTTGCTTCTAGGAATCACTTTAATTACTACGAAGAAGGTTGAGTGCAGCAAGTTCAAACTTTCCTTGTTAATGTAATCTCAAAAGATGGCCAAGTTAGAACATTCGCTTCATTTGTAAAGTACTTTGTTGAGAAAACAAACATCTTCATTGCCGAACATTGTACTGTGTGAAATAAGCTCATTCGGTTCTAGGAATCAGTTGCTTTCCTACAAAGAAGGTTGAGTGCAGCAAGTTCAAACTTTCCTTGTTAATGTAATCTAAAAAGATGGCCAAGTTATTAGATTCGCCTCATTTGTAAAGTAGTTTGTTGAGAAAACAAACATCTTCATTGCCGAACATTGTACTGTGTGAAATAAGCTCATTCTGTTCTAGTTATCAGTTGCTTCCTACAAAGAAGGTTGAGTGCAGCAAGTTCAAATTTTCCTTGTTAATGTAATCTGAAAAGATGCACAACTTAGAAGATTGGCCTCATTTCTAAAGTAGTTTGTATAGAAAACAAACATCTTCATTACCGAACACTGTACTATGTGAAATGAGCTAGTTCAATTCTAGGAATCACTTGCTTTCCTACGAAGAAGGTTGAGTGCACCAAGTTCAAACTTTCCTACTTTGTGTAATCTAACAAGATGTACAAGTTAGTGGATTCGCCTCATTTCTGAAGTAGTTTCTTTAGGAAAGAAACATCTTCAACACCTAACACTGTACTGTGTGAAATAAGTTAATTCGCTTCTAGGAATCAGTTTAATTTCTACGAAGAAGGTTGAGTGCAGCAAGTTCAAACATTCCTGGTTAATGTAATCTCAAAAGATGGCCAAGTTAGAAGATTCGCCTCATTTGTAAAGTACTTTGTTGAGAAAACAAACATCTTCATTGCCGAACATTGTACTGTGTGAAATAAGCACATTCGGATCTAGGAAACAGTTGCTTTCCTACAAAGAATGTTGAGTGCAGCAAGTTCAAACTTTCCTTGTTAATGTAATCTAAAAAGATGGCCAAGATGGTAGATTCGAATCATATGTAAAGTAGTTTGTTGGGAAAACAAACATCTTCATTGCTGAACATTGTACTGTGTGAAATAAGCTCATTCGGTTCTAGGAATCACTTGCTTTCCTACAAATAAGGTTGAGTGTAGCAAGTTCAAACTTTCCTTGTTAATGTAATCTGAAAAGATGCACAACGTAGTAGATTGGCCTCATTTCGAAAGTAGTTTCTTTAGAAAACAAACATCTTCAGTACCGAACACTGTACTGTGTGAAATAAGTTAATTCGCTTCTAGGAATCAGTTTAATTTCTACGAAGAAGGTTGAGTGAAGCAAGTTCAAACTTTCCTTGTTAATGTAATCTCAAAAGATCCACAACATAGTAGATTGGCCTCATTTCTAAAGTAGTTTCTTTAGAAAAGAAACATCTTCAGTACCCAACACTGTACTGTGTGAAATAAGTTAATTCTCTTCTAGGAATCAGTTTAATTTCTACGAAGAAGGTTGAGTGCAGCAAGTTCAAACTTTCCTTGTTAATGTAATCTAAAAATATGGCCATGTTAGAAGATTCGCCTCATTTGTAAAGTACTTTGTTGAGAAAACACACACCTTCATTGCCGAACATTGTACTGTGTGAAATAAGCTCATTCGGTTCTAGGAATCAGTTGCTTTCCTACAAAGAAGTTTGAGTGCAGCAAGTTCAAACTTTCCTTGTTAATGTAATCTGAAAAGATGCACAACTTAGTAGATTGGCCTCATTTCTAAAGTAGTTTGTTTAGAAAACAAACATCTTCATTACCGAACACTGTACTATGTGAAATGAGCTAGTTCGATCCTAGGAATCACTTGGTTTCCTACGAAGAAGGTTGAGTGCACCAAGTTCAAACTTTCCTACTTTGTGTAATCTAACAAGATGTGCAAGTTAGTGGATTCGCCTCATTTCTGAAGTAGTTTCTTTAGGAAAGAAACATCTTCAATACCGAACACTGTACTGTGTGAAATAAGTTAATTCGCGTGTAGGAATCAGTTTAATTTCTACGAAGAAGGTTGAGTGCAGCAAGTTCAAACATTCCTGGTTAATGTAATCTCAAAAGATGGCCAAGTTAGAAGATTCGCCTCATTTGTAAAGTACTTTGTTGAGAAAACAAACATCTTCATTGCCGAACATTGTACTGTGTGAAATAAGCTCATTCGGATCTAGGAAACAGTTGCTTTCCTACAAAGAAGGTAGAGTGCAGCAAGTTCAAACTTTCCTTGTTAATGTAATCTAAAAAGATGGCCATGTTGGTAGATTCAACTCATGTGTAAAGTAGTTTGTTGGGAAAACAAACATCTTCATTGCCGAACATTGTACTGTGTGAAATAAGCTCATTCGGTTCTAGGAATCAGTTGCTTTCCTACAAATAAGGTTGAGTGTAGCAAGTTCAAACTTTCCTTGTTAATGTAATCTGAAAAGATGCACAACGTAGTAGTTTGGCCTCATTTCTAAAGTAGTTTCTTTAGAAAATAAACATCTTCAGTACCGAACACTGTACTGTGTAAAATAAGTTAATTCGCTTCTAGGAATCAGTTTAATTTCTACGAAGAAGGTTGAGTGCAGCAAGTTCAAATTTTCCTTGTAAATGTAATCTCAAAAGATCCACAACGTAGTAGATTGGCCTCATTTCTATAGTAGTTTCTTTAGAAAAGAAACATCTTCAGTACCCAACACTGTACTGTGTGAAATAAGTTAATTCGCGTCTAGGAATCAGTTTAATTTGTACGAAGAAGGTTGAGTGCAGCAAGTTCAAACTTTCCTTGTTAATATAATCTAAAAATATGGCCAAGTTAGAAGATTCGCCTCATTTGTAAAGTACTTTGTTGAGAAAACACACACCTTCATTGCCGAACATTGTAGTGTGTGAAATAAGCTCATTCGGTTCTAGGAATCAGTTGCTTTCCTACAAAGAAGGTTGAGTGCAGCACGTTCAAACTTCCCTTGTTAATGTAATCTGAAAAGATGCACAAGTTAGTAGATTGGCCTCATTTCTAAAGTAGTTTGTTTAGAAAACAAACATCTTCATTACCGAACACTGTACTATGTGAAATGAGCTAGTTCGATTCTAGGAATCACTTGCTTTCCTACGAAGAAGGTTGAGTGCAGCAAGTTCAAACTTTCTTACTTTGTGTAATCTAACAAGATGTACAAGTTAGTGGATTCGCCTCATTTCTAAAGCGGTTTCTTTCGAAAAGAAACATCTTCAGTACCGAACACTGTACTTTGTGAAATATGTTAATTCGCTTCTAGGAATCACTTTAATTACTACGAAGAAGGTTGAGTGCAGCAAGTTCAAACTTTCCTTGTTAATGTAATCTCAAAAGATGGCCAAGTTAGAACATTCGCTTCATTTGTAAAGTACTTTGTTGAGAAAACATACATCTTCATTGCCGAACATTGTACTGTGTGAAATAAGCTCATTCGGTTCTAGGAATCAGTTGCTTTCCTACAAAGAAGGTTGAGTGCAGCAAGTTCAAACTTTCCTTGTTAATGTAATCTGAAAAGATGCACAACTTAGTAGATTGGCCTCATTTCTAAAGTAGTTTCTATAGAAAAAAAACATCTTCATTACCGAACACTGTACTATGTGAAATGAGCTAGTTCGATTCTAGGAATCACTTGCTTTCCTACAAAGAAGGTTGAGTGCAACAAGTTCAAACTTTCCTACTTTGTGTAATCTAACAAGATGTACAAGTTAGGGGATTCGCCTCATTTCTGAAGTAGTTTCTTTAGAAAAGAAACATCTTCAGTACCGAACACTGTACTGTGTGAAATAAGTTAATTCGCTTCTAGGAATCAGTTTAATTTCTACGAAGAAGGTTGAGTGCAGCAAGTTCAAACTTTCCTTGTTAATGTAATCTAAAAAGATGTCCAAGTTAGTAGATTCGACTCATTTGTAAAGTAGTTTGTTGAGAAAACATACATCTTCATTGTCGATCATTGTACTGTGTGAAATAAGCTCATTCGGTTCTAGGAATCAGTTTCTTTCCTACAAAGAAGGTTGAGTGCAGCAAGTTCAAACGTTCCTTGTTAATATAATCTGAAAAGATGCACAACGTAGTAGATTGGCCTCATTTCTAAAGTAGTTTCTTTAGAAAAGAAACATCTTCAGTACCGAATACTGTACTGTGTGAAATAAGTTAATTCGCTTCTAGGAATCAGTTTAATTTCTAGGAAGAAGGTTGAGTGCAGCAAGTTCAAACTTTCCTTGTTAATGTAATCTCAAAAGATGGGCAAGTTAGAAGATTCGCCTCATTTGTAAAGTACTTTGTTGAGAAAACAAACATCTTCATTGCCGTACATTGTACTGTGTGAAATAAGCTCATTCGGTTCTAGGAATCAGTTGATTTCCTACAAAGAAGATTGAGTGCAGCAAGTTCAAACTTTCCTTGTTAATGTAATCTGAAAAGATGCACAACTTAGTAGATTGGCCTCATTTCTAAAGTAGTTTGTTTAGAAAACAAACATCTTCATTACCGAACACTGTGCTATGTGAAATGAGCTAGTTTGATTCTAGGAATCACTTGCTTTCCTACGAAGAAGGTTGAGTGCAGCAAGTTCAAACTTTCCCACTTTGTGTAATCTAACAAGATGTACAAGTTAGTGGATTCACCTCATTTCTAAAGTAGTTTCTTTAGAAAAGAAACATCTTCAGTACCGAACACTGTACTGTGTGAAATAAGTTAATTCGCTTCTCGGAATCAGTTTAATTTCTATGAAGAAGGTTGAGTGCAGCAAGTTCAAACTTTCCTTGTTAATGTAATCTGAAAAGGTGCACAACCTAGTGGATTGGCCTCATTTCTAAAGTACTTTATTTAGAAGAGAAACATCTTCAGTTCCGAACACTGTACTGTGTGAAATAAGTTAATTCGCTTCTAGGAATCAGTTTAATTTCTACGAAGAGGGTTGAGTGCAGCAAGTTCAAACTTTCCTTGTTAATGTAATCTCAAAAGATTGCCAAGTTAGAAGACTCGCCTCATTTGTAAAGTACTTTGTTGAGAAAACAAACATCTTCATTGCCGAACATTGTACTGTGTGAAATAAGCTCATTCGGATCTAGGAATCAGTTGCTTTCCTAAAAAGCAGGTTGAGTGCAGCAAGTTAAAACTTTCCTTGTTAATGTAATCTAAAAAGATGGCCAAGTGAGTAGATTTGACTCATTTGTAAAGTAGTTTGTTGAGAAAACAAACATCTTCATTGCTGAACATTGTACTGTGTGAAATAAGCTCATTTGATTCTAGGAATCAGTTCCTTTCCTACAAAGAAGGTTGAGTGTAGCAAGTTCAAACTTTCCTTGTTAATGTAATCTGAAAAGATGCACAACTTAGTAGATTGGCCTCATTTCTAAAGTAGTTTCTTTAGAAAACAAACATCTTCATTACTGAACACTGTACTGTGTGAAATAAGTTAATTTGCTTCTAGGAATCAGTTTAATTTCTACGAATTAGGTTGAGTACAGCAAGTTCAACCTTTCCTTGTTAATGTAATCTCAAAAGATGGCCAAGTTAGAAGATTCGCCTCATTTGTAAAGTACTTTGTTGAGAAAACAAACATCTTCATTGCCGAACATTGTACTGTGTGAAATAAGCTCATTCGGATCTAGGAAACAGTTGCTTTCCTACAAAGAAGGTTGAGTGCAGCAAGTTCAAACTTTCCTTGTTAATGTAATCTAAAAAGATCGCCAAGTTAGTAGATTCGACTCATTTGTATAGTAGTTTGTTGGGAAAACAAACTTCTTCATTGCCGAACATTGTACTGTGTGAAATAAGCTCATTCAGTTCTAGGAATCAGTTGCTTTCCTACAAATAAGGTTGAGTGTAGCAAATTCAAACTTTCCTTGTTAATGTAATCTGAAAAGATGCACAACGTAGTAGATTGGCCTCATTTCTAAAGTAGTTTCTTTAGAAAACAAACATCTTCAGTACCGAACACTGTACTGTGTGAAATAAGTTAATTAAACTTCTAGGAATCAGTTTAATTTCTACGAAGAAGGTTGAGTGCAGCAAGTTCAAACATTCCTGGTTAATGTAATCTCAAAAGATGGCCAAGTTAGAAGATTCGCCTCATTTGTAAAGTACTTTGTTGAGAAAACAAACATCTTCATTGCCGAACATTGTACTGTGTGAAATAAGCTCATTCGGATCTAGGAAACAGTTGCTTTCCTACAAAGAAGGTAGAGTCCAGCAAGTTCAAACTTTCCTTGTTAATGTAATCTAAAAAGATGGCCAAGTTGGTAGATTCGACTCATGTGTAAAGTAGTTTGTTGGGAAAACAAACATCTTCATTGCCGAACATTGTACTGTGTGAAATAAGCTCATTCGGTTCTAGGAATCAGTTGCTTTCCTACAAATAAGGTTGAGTGTAGCAAGTTCAAACTTTCCTTGTTAATGTAATCTGCAAAGATGCACAACGTAGTAGATTGGCCTCATTTCTAAAGTAGTTTCTTTAGAAAACAAACATCTTCAGTACCGAACACTGTACTGTGTAAAATAAGTTAATTCGCTTCTAGGAATCAGTTTAATTTCTACGAAGAAGGTTGAGTGCAGCAAGTTCAAACTTTCCTTGTTAATGTAATCTCAACAGATCCACAACGTAGTAGATTGGCCTCATGTCTATAGTAGTTTCTTTAGAAAGAAACATCTTCAGTACCCAACACTGTACT
>JAEOAD010002298.1:0-33450 GCA_036365145.1 Orientallactaga sibirica
CCTAGAACCGACCTAGCTTATTTCACAAAGTATAGTGTTAGAAACGTATTGAAGATGTTTGTTTTCTAAAGAAACTACTTTAGAAATGAAACGATACTACTAATTTGTACATCTTCTTAGATTACACTAACTAAAAATGTTTGAAGTTGCTGCACTAAACCTTCTTCGTGAAAGCAACTGATTCCAAGAATGGAACTAACTTATTTCACACAGTACAGTTTTAGGCAATGAAGATGTATGTTTTCTAAACAAACTGCGTTAGAAATGAAGTGAAACTACTAAGTTGTACATCTTTTAGATTACATTAACTAGAAAAGTTTGAACTTGCTGCACTAAACCTTCTTCGTAGGTAGCAACTGATTCCTAGAACCCGAACTACCTTATTTCACACAGTACAGTGTTCGGCAATGAAGATGTTTGTTTTCTAAAGAAACTACTTTAGAAATGAAGCGAAACTAGTAAGTTGTACATCTTGTTAGACTACACAAACAAGAAAGGTTTGAAGTTGCTGAACTTAACCTTCTTAGTAGGAAAGCAACTGATTCCTAGAACCGAACTAACTTATTTCACACAGTACAGTGTTGCAATGAATGTTTGTTTTCTAAAACAAACTACTTTAGAAATGAAGCGATACTACTAATTTGTACATCTTCTTAGATTACACTAACTAGAAATGTTTGAAGTTGCTGCACTAAACCTTCTTCGTAGGAAAGCAACTGATTCCTACAAACCGAACTAACTTATTTCACACAGTACAGTTTTTGGCAATGAAGATGTTTTTTTCTAAACAAACTGCTTTAGAAATGAAGCGATACTACTAAGTTGTACATCTTGTTAGACTACACTAACTAGAAAAGTTTGAACTTGCTGTACTAAACCTTCTTCGTAGGGAAAGCAACTGATTCCTAGAACCGAGACTAGCTTATTTCACACAGTACAGTGTTGGCAATGAAGATGTTTGTTTTCTAAAGAAACTACTTTATAAATGAAGCAAAACTAGTAAGTTGTACATCTTATTAGACTACACAATCAAGGAAGGTTTGAAGTTGCTGCACTAAACCTTCTTCGTAGGGAAAGCAAATGATTCCTAGAACCCGAACTAGCTTATTTCACAGTACAGTGTTCAATGAAGATGTTTGTTTTTCTAAACAAACAATTTGAGAAATGAATCGATACTACTAATTTGTACACCTTCTTAGATTACACTAACTACAAATGTTTGAAGTTGCTGCACTACACCTTCTTCGTAGGAAAGCAACTGATTCCTACTAACGAACTAACTTATTTCACACAGTACAGTTTTGGCAACGTGAAGATGTATGTTTTCTAAACAAACTGCTTTAGAAATGAAGTGAAACTACTAATTTGTACATCTTTTTAGATTACACTAACTAGAAAAGTTTGAACTTGCTGCACTAAACCTTCTTCGTAGGAATGCAACTGATTCCTAGAACCAAACTAGCTTATTTCACAAAGTACAGTGTTCGGCAATGAAGTTGTTTGTTTTCTAAACAAACTACTTTAGAAATGAAGCCGAAACTACTAATTTGTACATCTTGTTAGACTACACAATCAAGGAAGGTTTGAAGTTGCTGCACTAAACCTTCTTCGTAGGAAAGCAACTGATTCCTACAACCAGAACTAACTTATTTCACACAGTACAGTGTTCGGCAATGAAGATGTTTGTTTTCTAAAACAAACTGCTTTTAGAAATGAAGTGAAACTACTAAGTTGTACATCTTTTTAGATTACACTAACTAGAAAAGTTTGAACTTGCTGCACTAAACCTTCTTCGTAGGAAAGCAACTGATTCCTAGAACCGAACTAGCTTATTTCACAAAGTACAGTGTTAGGCAATGAAGATGTTTGTTTTCTAAAGAAACTACTTTAGAAATGAAGCGAAACTAGTAAGTTGTACATCTTGTTAGACTACACAAACAAGGAAGGTTTGAAGTTGCTGCACTAAACCTTCTTAGGTTTAGGAAAGCAAATGATTCCTAGAACCGAACTAGCTTATTTCACACAGTACAGTGTTCAGCAATGATGATGTTTATTTTCTAAACAAACAACTTTAGAAATGAAGCGATACTACTAATTTGTACATCTTCTTAGATTACACTAACTAGAAAAGTTTGAACTTGCTGCACTAAACCTTCTTAAGAAGGGAAAGCAACTGATTCCTAGAACCGAAAAAGCTTATTTCACACAGTACAGTGTTTGGCAATGAAGATGTTTGTTTTCTAAACAAACTACTTTAGAAATGAAGCCATACTACTAATTTGTACATCTTCTTAGATTACACTAACTAGAAATGTTTGAAGTTGCTGCACTAAACCTTCTTCGTAGGAAAGCAACTGATTCCTAGAACCGAACTAATTTATTTCACACAGTACAGTTTTCAGCAATGAAGATGTATGTTTTCTAAACAAACTGCTTTAGAAATGAAGCGATACTACTAATTTGTACATCTTCTTAGATTATAATAACTAGAAAAGTTTGAACTTGCTGCACTAAACCTTCTTCGTAGGAAAGCAACTGATTCCTAGAACCGAACTAGCTTATTTCACACTGTACAGTGTTCGTCAATGAAAATGTTTGTTTTCTAAACAAACTACTTTAGAAATGAAGTGAAACTACTAAGTTGTACATCTTCTTAGACTACACAAACAAGAAAAAGTTTGAAGTTCCTGCTCTTAACCTTCTTTGTAGGAAAGCAACTGATTCCTAGAACCAAACTAGCTTATTTCACACAGTACAGTGTTCGGCAATGAAGATGTTTGTTTTCTAAACAAACTGCTTTATAAATGAAGCGAAACTACTAATTTGTACATCTTCTTAGATTACACTAACTAAAAAGGTTTGAAGTTGCTGCACTAAACATTCTTCGTAGGAAAGCAACTGATGCCTACAACCGAACTAGCTTATTTCACACAGTACATTTTTCGGCAATGAAGATGTATGTTTTCTAAACAAACTGCTTTTGAAATGAAGTGAAACTACTAAGTTGTACATCTTTTAGATTACATTAACTAGAAATGTTTGAAGTTGCTGCACTAAACCTTCTTCGCAGGAAAGCAACTGATTCCTACAACGAACTAGCTTATTTCACACAGTACAGTGTTGGCAATGAAGATGTTTGTTTTCTAAAGAAACTTCTTTAGAAATGAAGCGAAACTAGTAAGTTGTACATCTTGTTAGACTACACAAACAAGGAAGGTTTGAAGTTGCTGAACTTAACCTTCTTCGTAGGAATGCAACTGATTCCTAGAACCGAACTAAGCTTATTTCACACAGTACAGTGTTCGGCAATGATGTTTGTTTTCTAAACAAACTACTTTAGAAATGAAGCGATACTACTAATTTGTACATCTTCTTAGATTACACTAACTGGAAATGTTTGAAGTTGCTGCACTAAACCTTCTTCGTAGGAAAGCAACTGATTCCTACAACCGAACTAACTTATTTCACACAGTACAGTTTTCGGCAATGAAGATGTATGTTTTCTAAACAAACTACTTTAGAAATGAAGCGATACTACTAAGTTGTACATCTTGTTAGACTACAGTAACTAGAAAAGTTTGAACTTGCTGCACTAACACTTCTTCGTAGGAAAGCAACTGATTCCTAAAACCGAACTAGCTTATTTCACACAGTACAGTGTTCGGCAATGAAGATGTTTGTTTTCTAAACAAACTGCTTTAGAAATGAAGCGATACTACTAATTTGTACATGTTCTTAGATTACACTAAATAGAAATGTTTGAAGTTGCTGCACTAAACCTTGTTCCTAGGAAAGCAACTGATTCCTACTAACCGAACTAAGTTATTTCACACAGTACAGTTTTCGGCAATGAAGATGTATGTTTTCTAAACAAACTGCTTTAGAAATGAAGCGATACTACTAAGTTGTACATCTTGTTGGACTTCACTAACTAGAAAAGTTTGAACTTGCTGCACTAAACCTTCTTCGTAGGAAAGCAACTGATTCCTAGAACAGAACTAGCTTATTTCACACAGTACAGTGTTCAGCAATGAAGATGTTTGTTTTCTAAAGAAACTACTTTAGAAATGAAGAAAAACTAGTAAGTTGTACATCTTGTTAGACTACACAAACAAGGAAGGTTTGAAGTTTCTGCATAACCTTCTTAGTAGGAAAGCAACTGATTCCTACAACCAAACTAACTTATTTCACACAGTACAGTTTTTCAGCAATGAAGATGTTTGTTTTCTAAACAAACTGCTTTAGAAATGAAGTGATACTACTAAGTTGTACATCTTGTTAGATTACACTAACTAGAAAAGTTTGAACTTGCTGCACTAAACCTTCTTCGTAGGAAAGCAACTGATTCCTAGAACCGAACTAGCTTATTTCACACAGTACAGTGTTTCGGCAATGAAGATGTTTGTTTTCTAATGAAACTCCTTTAGAAATGAAGCGAAACTACTAAGTTGTACATCTTGTTAGACTACACAAACAAGGAAGGTTTGAAGTTGCTGCACTAAACCTTCTTCGTAGGAAAGCAAATGATTCCTAGAACCGAACTAGCTTATTTCACACAGTACAGTGTTTGGCAATGAAGATGTTTGTTTTCTAAAGAAACTACTTTAGAAATGAAGCGAAACTAGTAAGTTGTACATCTTGTCAGACTACACAAACAAGGAAAGTTTGAAGTTGCTGCACTTAACCTTCTTCGTAGGAAAGCAACTGATTCCCAGAACCGAACTAGCTTATTTCACACAGTACAGTGTTAGCAATGAAGATGTTTGTTTTCTAAACAAACTACTTTAGAAATGAAGCGATACTACTAATTTGTACATGTTCTTAGATTACACTAAATAGAAATGTTTGAAGTTGCTGCACTAAACCTTCTTAGGGAAAGCAACTGATTCCTAGAACCGAACTAACTTATTTCACACAGTACAGTTTTCGGCAATGAAGATGTATGTTTTTCTAAACAAACTACTTTAGAAATGAAGCGATACTACTAAGTTGTACATCTTGTTGGACTTCACTAACTAGAAAAGTTTGAACTTGCTGCACTAAACCTTCTTCGTAGGAAAGCAACTGATTCCTAGAACAGAACTAACTTATTTCACACAGTACAGTGTTCAGCAATGAAGATGTTTGTTTTATAAAGAAACTGCTTTAGAAATGAAGCAAAACTAGTAAGTTGTACATCTTGTTAGACTACACAAACAAGGAAGGTTTGAAGTTGCTGCACTAAACCTTCTTCGTAGGAAAGCAACTGATTCCTACAACCGAACTAACTTATTTCACACAGTACAGTGTTAGGCAATGAAGATGTTTGTTTTCTAAACAAACTGCTTTAGAAATGAAGTGATACTACTAAGTTGTACATCTTGTTAGACTACACTAACTAGAAAAGTTTGAACTTGCTGCACTAAACCTTCTTAGGAAAGCAACTGATTACTAAAAACCGAACTAGCTTATTTCACACAGTACAGTGTTCAGCAATGAAGATGTTTGTTTTCTAAAGAAACTACTTTAGAAATGAAGAAAAACTAGTAAGTTGTACATCTTGTTAGACTACACAAACAAGGAAGGTTTGAAGTTTGCTGCACTTAACCTTCTTCGTAGGAAAGCAACTGATTCCTACAACCGAACTAGCTTATTTCACACAGTACAGTTTTAGGCAATGAAGATGTTTGTTTTCTAAACAAACTGCTTTAGAAATGAAGCGATACTAGTAAGTTGTACATCTTGTAGATTACACTAACTAGAAAAGTTTGAACTTGCTGCACTAAACCTTCTTCGTAGGAAAGCAACTGATTCCTAGAACCGAACTAGCTTATTTCACACAGTACAGTGTTCGGCAATGAAGATGTTTGTTTTCTAAACAAACTACTTTAGAAATGAAGCGAACTACTAAGTTGTACATCTTCTTAGATTACACAAACTAGAAAGGTTTGAAGTTGCTGCACTAAACCTTCTTCGTAGGAAAGCAACTGATTCCTACAACCGAACTAACTTATTTCACACAGTACAGTTTTTGAAGCCAATGAAGATGTATGTTTTCTAAACAAACTGCTTTAGAAATGAAGCGATACTACTAAGTTGTACATCTTGTTAGACTACACTAACTAGAAATGTTTGAACTTGCTGCATTTAAACCTTCTTCGTAGGAAAGCAACTGATTCCTACAACCGAACTAGCTTATTTCACACAGTACAGTGTTCAGCAATGAAGATGTTTGTTTTCTAAACAAACTACTTTAGAAATGAAGCGAAACTAGTAAGTTGTACATCTTGTTAGACTACACAAACAAGGAAGTTTTGAAGTTGCTGCACTAAACCTTCTTCGAGGGAAAGCAACTGATTTCCTACAACCAACTAACATTTCACACAGTACAGTTTTCGGCAATGATGATGTATGTTTTCTAAACAAACTGCTTGAGAAATGAAGCGATACTACTAAGTTGTACATCTTGTTAGATTACAGTAACTAGAAAAGTTTGAACTTGCTGCACTAAACCTTCTTCGTGGAAAGCAACTGATTCCTAGAACCGAACTAAGCTTATTTCACACAGTACAGTGTTCGGCAATGAAGATGTTTGTTTTCTAAACAAACTACTTTAGAAATGAAACGATACTACTAATTTGTACATCTTCTTAGATTACACTAAATAGAAATGTTTGAAGTTGCTGCACTAAACCTTCTTCCTAGGAAAGCAACTGATTCCTAGAACCGAACTAGCTTATTTCACACAGTACAGTGTTTCGGCAATGAAGATGTTTGTTTTCTAAACAAACTACTTTAGAAATGAAGCGAAACTACTAAGTTGTACATCTTCTTAGATTACACAAACTAGAAAGGTTTGAACTTGCTGCACTAACCCTTCTTCGTAGGAAAGCAACTGATTCCTACAACCGAACAACTTATTTCACACAGTACAGTGTTGGCAATGAAGATGTTTGTTTTCTAAAGAAACTACTTTAGAAATGAGTGAAACTAGTAAGTTGTACATCTTGTTAGACTACACAATCAAGGAAGGTTTGAAGTTGCTGCACTAAAATTTCTTCGTAGGAAAGCAACTGATTCCTACAACCGAACTAACTTATTTCACACAGTACAGTTTTCGGCAATGAAGATGTATGTTTTCTAAACAAACTGCTTTAGAAATGAAGCGATACTACTAATTTGTACATCTTGTTAGACTACACTAACTAGAAAAGTTTGAACTTGCTGCATTAAACCTTCTTCGTAGGAAAGCAACTGATTCCTACAACCGAACTAACTTATTTCAAACAGTACAGTGTTCGGCAATGAAGATGTTTGTTTTCTAAACAAACTACTTTAGAAATAAAGCCAAACTACTAAGTTGTACATCTTGTTAGACTACACAAACAAGAAAGTTTTGAAGTTGCTGCACTAAACCTTCTTCGTAGGAAAGCAACTGATTCCTACAACCGAGCTAACTTATTTCACACAGTACAGTTTTGTCAATGAAGATGTATGTTTTCTAAACAAACTGCTTTAGAAATGAAGCGATACTACTAAGTTGTACATCTTGTTAGACTACAGTAACTAGAAAAGTTTGAACTTGCTGCACTAAACCTTCTTTAGAGGAAAGCAACTGATTCCTAGAACCGAACTAGCTTATTTCACACAGTACAGTGTTCGGCAATGAAGATGTTTGTTTTCTAAACAAACTACTTTAGAAATGAAGCGATACTACTAATTTGTACATCTTCTGAGATTACACTAACAAGAAATGTTTGAAGTTGCTGCACTAAAACTTCTTCGTAGGAAAACAACTGATTCCTACAACCGAACTAACTTATTTCACACAGTACAGAGTTCGGCAATGAAGATGTTTGTTTCCTAAAGAAACTGCTTTAGAAATGAAGTGAAACTACTAAGTTGTACATCTTTTTAGATTACACTAACTAGAAAAGTTTGAACTTGCTGCACTAAACCTTCTTCGTAGGAAAGCAACTGATTCCTAGAACCGACCTAGCTTATTTCACAAAGTACAGTGTTCGGCAATGAAGATGTTTGTTTTCTAAAGAAACTACTTTAGAAATGAAGAGAAACTAGTAATTTGTACATCTTGTTAGACTACACAATCTAGGAAGGTTTGAAGTTGCTGCACTTAACCTTCTTCGTAGGAAAGCAAATGATTCCTAGAACCGAACTAACTTATTTCACACAGTACAGTGTTCGGCAATGAAGATGTTTGTTTTCTAAACAAACAACTTTAGAAATGAAGCGATACTACTAATTTGTACATCTTCTTAGATTACACTAACTAGAAAAGTTTGAACTTCCTGCACTAAACCTTCTTCGTAGGAAAGCAACTAATTCCTAGAACCGAACTAGCTTATTTCACGCAGTACAGTGTTCGGCAATGAAGATGTTTGTTTTCTAAACAAACTACTTTAGAAATGAAGCCATACTACTAATTTGTACATCTTCTTAGATTACACTAACTAGAAATGTTTGAAGTTGCTGCACTAAACCTTCTTCGTAGGAAAGCAACTGATTCCTACAACCGAACTAACTTATTTCACACAGTACAGTGTTCGGCAATGAAGATGTTTGTTTCCTAAAGAAACTGCTTTAGAAATGAAGTGAAACTACCAAGTTGTACATCTTTTTAGATTACACTAACTAGAAAAGTTTGAACTTGTTGCACTAAACCTTCTTCGTAGGAAAGCAACTGATTCCTAGAACCGACCTAGCTTATTTCACAAAGTATAGTGTTCAGCAATGAAGATGTTTGTTTTCTAAAGAAACTACTTTAGAAATGAAGCGAAACTAGTAATTTGTACATCTTGTTAGACTACACAATCAAGGAAGGTTTGAAGTTGCTGCACTAAACCTTCTTCGTAGGAAAGCAAATGATTCCTAGAACCCGAACTAGCTTATTTCACACAGTACAGTGTTGGCAATGAAGATGTTTCTTTCCTAAACAAACAACTTTAGAAATGAAGCGATACTACTAATTTGTACATCATCTTAGATTACACTAACTAGAAAAGTTTGAACTTGCTGCACTAAACCTTCTTCGTAGGAAAGCAACTGATTCCTAGAACCGAACTAGCTTATATCACACAGTACAGTGTTCGGCAATGAAGATGTTTGTTTTCTAAACAAACTACTTTAGAAATGAAGCCATTCTACTAATTTGTACATCTTCTTAGATTACACTAACTAGAAATGTTTGAAGTTGCTGCACTAAACCTTCTTTGTAGGAAAGCAACTGGATTCCTACAACCGAACTAACTTATTTCACACAGTAAAAGTTTTCGCAATGAAGATGTATGTTTTCTAAACAAACTGCTTTAGAAATGAAGCGATACTACTAATTTGTACATCTTCTTAGATTACACTAACTAGAAAAGTTTGAACTTGCTGCACTAAACCTTCTTCGTAGGAAAGCAACTGATTCCTAGAACCGAACTAGCTTATTTCACACAGTACAGTGTTCGTCAATGAAAATGTTTGTTTCTAAAGAAACTACTTTAGAAATGAATGAAACTAGTAAGTTGTAAATCTTGTTAGACTACACAAACAAGGAAAGTTTGAAGTTCCTGCACTTAACCTTCTTTGTAGGAAAGCAACTGATTCCTAGAACTGAACTAGCTTATTTCACACGGTACAGTGTTCGGCAATGAAGATGTTTGTTTCCTAAAGAAACTGCTTTAGAAATGAAGTGAAACTACTAAGTTGTACATCTTTTTAGATTACACTAACTAGAAAAGTTTGAACTTGCTGCACTAAACCTTCTTAGAAGGGAAAGCAACTGATTCCTAGAACCGACCTAGCTTATTTCACAAAGTATAGTGTTTGCAATGAAGATGTTTGTTTTCTAAAGAAACTACTTTAGAAATGAAGCGATACTACTAATTTGTACATCTTCTTAGATTACACTAACTAAAAATGTTTGAAGTTGCTGCACTAAACCTTCGTCGTAGGAAAGCAACTGATTCCAACAACGGAACTAACTTATTTCACACAGTACAGTTTTCGGCAATGAAGATGTATGTTTTCTAAACAAACTGCGTTAGAAATGAAGTGAAACTACGAAGTTGTACATCTTTTTAGATTACATTAACTAGAAAAGTTTGAACTTGCTGCACTAAACCTTCTTCGTAGGTAGCAACTGATTCCTAGAACCGAACTACCTTATTTCACACAGTACAGTGTTCGGCAAAGAAGATGTTTGTTTTCTAAAGAAACTACTTTAGAAATGAAGCGAAACTAGTATGTTGTACATCTTGTTAGACTACACAAACAAGGAAGGTTTGAAGTTGCTGAACTTAAACTTCTTCGGAGGGAAAGCAACTGATTCCTAGAACCGAACTAGCTTATTTCACACAGTACAGTGTTCGCAATGATGTTTGTTTTCTAAACAAACTACTTTAGAAATGAAGCGATACTACTAATTTGTACATCTTCTTAGATTACACTAACTAGAAATGTTTGAAGTTGCTGCACTAAACCTTCTTCGTAGGAAAGCAACTGATTCCTACAACCGAACTAACTTATTTCACACAGTACAGTTTTGGCAATGAAGATGTATGTTTTCTAAACAAACTGCTTTAGAAATGAAGCGATACTACTAAGTTGTACATCTTGTAAGACTACACTAACTAGAAAAGTTTGAACTTGCTGTACTAAACCTTCTTCGTAGGAAAGCAACTGATTCCTAGAACCGAACTAGCTTATTTCACACAGTACAGTGTTTGGCAATGAAGATGTTTGTTTTCTAAAGAAACTACTTTATAAATGAAACAAAACTAGTAAGTTGTACATCTTGTTAGACTACACAATCAAGGAAGGTTTGAAGTTGCTGCACTAAACCTTCTTCGTAGGAAAGCAAATGATTCCTAGACCCGAACTAGCTTATTTCACACAGTACAGTGTTCGGCAATGAAGATGTTTGTTTAGAGAAAACAAACAATTTGAGAAATGAATCGATACTACTAATTTGTACACCTTCTTAGATTACACTAACTACAAATGTTTGAAGTTGCTGCACTACACTTCTTCGTAGGAAAGCAACTGATTCCTACAACAGACTAACTTATTTCACACAGTACAGTTTTGCAAAGAAGGCGTATGTTTTCTAAACAAACTGCTTTAGAAATGAAGTGAAACTACTAAGTTGTACATCTTTTTAGATTACACTAACTAGAAAAGTTTGAACTTGCTGCACTAAACCTTCTTCGTAGGAATGCAACTGTTTCCTAGAACCGACCTAGCTTATTTCACAAAGTACAGTGTTCGGCAATGAAGTTGTTTGTTTTCTAAAGAAACTACTTTAGAAATGAAGCGAAACTAGTAATTTGTACATCTTGTTAGACTACACAATCAAGGAAGGTTTGAAGTTGCTGCACTAAACCTTCTTCGTAGGGAAAGCAACTGATTCCTACAAACTGAACTGACTTATTTCACACAGTACAGTGTTAAGCCCAATGAAGATGTTTGTTTCCTAAAGAAACTGGTTTAGAAATGAAGTGAAACCACTAAGTTGTACATCTTTTTAGATTACACTCACTAGAAAAGTTTGAACTTGCTGCACTAAACCTTCTTCGTAGGAAAGCAACTGATTCCTAGAACCGACCTAGCTTATTTCACAAAGTACTGTGTTCGGCAATGAAGATGTTTGTTTTCTAAAGAAACTACTTTAGAAATGAAGTGAAACTAGTGATTTGTACATCTTGTTAGGCTACACAATCAAGGAAGGTTTGAAGTTGCTGCACTAAACCTTCTTCGTAGGAAAGCAAATGATTCCTAGAACCAACTTGCTTATTTCACAGTACAGTGTTTTGGCAATGATGATGTTTATTTTCTAAACAAACAACTTTAGAAATGAAGCGATACTACTAATTTGTACATCTTCTTAGATTACACTAACTAGAAAAGTTTGAACTTGCTGCACTAAACCTTCTTCGTAGGAAAGCAACTGATTCCTAGACCGAAAGAGCTTATTTCACACAGTACAGTGTTAAGCAATGAAGATGTTTGTTTTCTAAACAAACTGTTTTAGAAATGAAGCCATACTACTAATTTGTACATCTTCTTAGATTACACTAAGTAGAAATGTTTGAAGTTGCTGCACTAAACCTTCTTCGTAGGAAAGCAACTGATTCCTAGAACCGAACTAATTTATTTCACGCAGTAAAGTTTTCGGCAATGAAGATGTATGTTTTCTATACAAACTGCTTTAGAAATGAAGCGATACTACTAACTTGTACATATTCTTAGATTATAATAACTAGAAAAGTTTGAACTTGCTGCACTAAACCTTCTTCGTAGGAAAGCAACTGATTCCTAGAACCGAACTAGCTTATTTCACACAGTACAGTGTTCGTCAATGAAAATGTTTGTTTTCTAAAGAAACTACTTTAGAAATGAAGCGAAACTAGTAAGTTGTAAATCTTCTTAGACTACACAAACAAGGAAAGTTTGAAGTTCCTGCTCTTAACCTTCTTTGTAGGAAAGCAACTGATTCCTAGAACCAAACTAGCTTATTTCACACAGTACAGTGTTCGGCAATGAAGATGTTTGTTTTCTAAACAAACTGCTTTATAAATGAAGCGATACTACTAATTTGTACATCTTCTTAGATTACACTAACTAAAAATGTTTGAAGTTGCTGCACTAAACATTCTTCAGTAGGAAAGCAACTGATGCCTACAACCCGAACTAACTTATTTCACACAGTACAGTTTTTGGCAATGAAGATGTATGTTTTCTAAACAAACTGCTCTTGAAATGAAGTGAAACTACGAAGTTGTACATCTTTTTAGATTACATTAATCAGAAAAGTTTGAACTTGCTGCACTAAACCTTCTTCGTAGGAAAGCAACTGATTCCTACAACCGAAATCGCTTATTTCACACAGTACAGTGTTCGGCAATGAAGTTGTTTGTTTTCTAAAGAAACTTCTTTAGAAATGAAGCGAAACTAGTAAGTTGTACATCTTGTTAGACTACACAAACAAGGAAGGTTTGAAGTTGCTGAACTTAACCTTCTTCGTAGGAAAGCAACTGATTCCTAGAACCGAACTAGCTTATTTCACAGTACAGTGTTTAGCAATGATGTTTGTTTTCTAAACAAACTACTTTAGAAATGAAGCGATACTACTAATTTGTACATCTTAGATTACACTAACTGAAATGTTTGAAGTTGCTGCACTAAACCTTCTTCGTAGGAAAGCAACTGATTCCTGAACTAACTTATTTCACACAGTACAGTTTCAACGTAATGAAGATGTTTGTTTTCTAAACAAACTGCTTTAGAAATGAAGCGATACTACTAAGTTGTACATCTTGTTAGACTACAGTAACTAGAAAAGTTTGAACTTGCTGCACTACACTTCTTCGTAGGAAAGCAACTGATTCCTAAAACCGAACTAGCTTATTTCACACAGTACAGTGTTCGGCAATGAAGATGTTTGTTTTCTAAACAAACTGCTTTAGAAATGAAGCGATACTACTAATTTGTACATGTTCTTAGATTACACTAAATAGAAATGTTTGAAGTTGCTGCACTAAACCTTGTTCCTAGGAAAGCAACTGATTCCTACAACCGAACTAACTTATTTCACACAGTACAGTTTCGGCAATGAAGATGTATGTTTTCTAAACAAACTGCTTTAGAAATGAAGCGATACTACTAAGTTGTACATCTTGTTAGACTACACTAACTAGAAAAGTTTGAACTTGCTCCACTAAACCTTCTTCGTAGGAAAGCAACTGATTCCTAGAACAGAACTAGCTTATTTCACATAGTACAGTGTTCAGCAATGAAGATGTTTGTTTTCTAAAGAAACTACTTTAGAAATGAAGAAAAACTAGTAAGTTGTAGATCTTGTTAGACTACACAAACAAAGGAAGGTCTGAAGTTTCTGCACTTAACCTTCTTCGTAGGAAAGCAACTGATTCCTAGAACCAAACTAACTTATTTCACACAGTACAGTTTTCGGCAATGAAGATGTTTGTTTTCTAAACAAACTGCTTTCTTTAGAAATGAAGCGATACTACTAAGTTGTACATCTTGTTAGACTACACTAACTAGAAAAGTTTGAACTTGCTGCACTAAACCTTCTTCGTTGAAAGCAACTGATTCCTAGAACCGAACTAGCTTATTTCACACAGTACAGTGTTAGAAGCAATGAAGATGTTTGTTTTCTAATGAAACTCCTTTAGAAATGAAGCGAAACTAGTAAGTTGTACATCTTGTTAGACTACACAAACAAGGAAGGTTTGAAGTTGCTGCACTTAACCTTCTTTGTAGGAAAGCAAATGATTCCTACAAACCGAACTAACTTATTTCACACAGTACAGTGTTCGGCAATGAAGATGTTTGTTTTCTAAAGAAACTACTTTAGAAATGAAGCGAAACTAGTAAGTTGTACATCTTGTTAGACTACACAAACAAGGAAAGTTTGAAGTTGCTGCACTAAACCTTCTTCGTAGGAAAGCAACTGATTCCCAGAACCGAACTAGCTTATTTCACACAGTACAGTGTTCGGCAATGAAGATGTTTGTTTTCTAAACAAACTACTTTAGAAATGAAGCGATACTACTAATTTGTACATCTTCTTAGATTACACTAAATAGAAATGTTTGAAGTTTGCTGCACTAAACCTTCTTACTAGGAAAGCAACTGATTCCTACAACTGAACTAACTTATTTCACACAGTACAGTTTTGGCAATGAAGATGTATGTTTTCTAAACAAACTGCTTTAGAAATCGATACTACTAAGTTGTACATCTTGTTGGACTTACACTAACTAGAAAAGTTTGAACTTGCTGCACTAAACCTTCTTGTAGGAAAGCAACTGATTCCTAGAACAGAACTAGCTTATTTCACACAGTACAGTGTTCAGCAATGAAGATGTTTGTTTTTATAAAGAAACTGCTTTAGAAATGAAGCAAAACTACTAAGTTGTACATCTTGTTAGACTACACAAAACAAGGAAGGTTTGAAGTTTCTGCACTTAACCTTCTTTTGTAGGAAAGCAACTGATTCCTACAACGGAACTAACTTATTTCACACAGTACAGTTTTCGGCAATGAAGATGTATGTTTTCTAAACAAACTGCTTTAGAAATGAAGTGATACTACTAAGTTGTACATCTTGTTAGATTACACTAACTAGAAAAGTTTGAACTTGCTGCACTAAACCTTCTTCGTAGGAAAGCAACTGATTACTAAAACCGAACTAGCTTATTTCACACAGTACAGTGTTCAGCAATGAAGATGTTTGTTTTCTAAAGAAACTACTTTAGAAATGAAGAAAAACTAGTAAGTTGTAGATCTTGTTAGACTACACAAACAAGGAAGGTTTGAAGTTTCTGCACTTAACCTTCTTCGTAGGAAAGCAACTGATTCCTACAACCAAACTAACTTATTTCACACAGTACAGTTTTGGCAATGAAGATGTTTGTTTTCTAAACAAACTACTTTAGAAATGAGCGATACTACTAAGTTGTACATCTTGTTAGAGTACACTAACTAGAAAAGTTTGAACTTGCTGCACTAAACCTTCTTTCAAGGGAAGCAACTGATTCCTAGAACCGAACTAGCTTATTTCACACAGTACAGTGTTTTGGCAATGAAGATATTTGTTTTCTAAACAAACTGCTTTAGAAATGAAGCGAAACTAGTAAGTTGTACATCTTGTTAGACTACACAAACAAGGAAGGTTTGAAGTTGCTGCACTAAACCTTCTTCGTAGGAAAGCAACTGATTCCTACAACCGAACTAACTTATTTCACACAGTACAGTGTTCGGCAATGAAGATGTTTGTTTTCTAAAGAAACTGCTTTAGAAATGAAATGAAACTAGTAAGTTGTACATCTTGTCAGACTACACAAACAAGGAAGGTTTGAAGTTGCTGCACTAAACCTTCTTCGTAGGAAAGCAACTGATTCCTAGAACCGAACTAGCTTATTTCACACAGTACAGTGTTCAGGCAATGAAGATGTTTGTTTTCTAAACAAACTAATTTTAGAAATGAAGTGAAACTACTAATTTGTACATCTTCTTAGATTACACTAACTACAAATGTTTGAAGTTGCTGCACTAAACCTTCTTTAGGAAAGCAACTGATTCCTAGAACCAAACTAGCTTATTTCACACAGTACAGTTTCGGCAATGAAGATGTTTGTTTTCTAAACAAACTACTTTAGAAATGAAGCGAAACTACTAAGTTGTACATCTTGTTAGATTACACTAACTAGAAAAGTTTGAACTTGCTGCACTAAACCTTCTTAGTACAAACAAGGAAAGCAACTGATTCCTAGAACAGAACTAGCTTATTTCACACAGTACAGTGTTCAGCAATGAAGATGTTTGTTTTCTAAAGAAACTACTTTAGAAATGGAACCAAACTAGTAAGTTGTACATCTTGTTAGACTACAAAACAAGGAAGGTTTGAAGTTGCTGCACTAAACCTTCTTCGTAGGGAAAGCAACTGATTCCTACAACCGAACTAACTTATTTCACACAGTACAGTTTTCGGCAATGAAGATGTTTGTTTCTAAACAAACTGCTTTAGAAATGAAGCGATACTACTAAGTTGTACATCTTGTTAGATTACACTAACTAGAAAAGTTTGAACTTGCTGCACTAAACCTTCTTCGAGGGAAAGCAACTGATTCCTAGAACCGAACTAGCTTATTTCACACAGTACAGTGTTCAGCAATGAAGATGTTTGTTTTCTAAAGAAACTACTTTAGAAATGAAGAAGAAACTAGTAAGTTGTACACCTTGTTAGACTACACAAACAGGAAAGGTTTGAAGTTGCTGCACTAACCTTCTTCGTAGGAAAGCAACTGATTCCTACAACAAACTAACTTATTTCACACAGTACAGTTTTCGGCAATGAAGATGTTTGTTTTCTAAACAAACAACTTTAGAAATGAAGCGATACTACTAAGTTGTACATCTTCTTAGATTACACTAACTAGAAAAGTTTGAACTTGCTGCACTAAACCTTCTTGTAGGAAAGCAACTGATTCCTAGAACCGAACTAGCTTATTTCACACAGTACAGTGTTAGTCAATGAAGATGTTTGTTTTCTAAACAAACTACTTTGAAACTAGTAAGTTGTACATCTTCTTAGACTACACAACAAGAAAGGTTTGAAGTTGCTGCACTAAACCTTCTTGTAGGAAAGCAACTGATTTCTACACCCGAACTAACTTATTTCACACAGTACAGTTTTCGCAATGAAGATGTTTGTTTTCTAAAACAAACTGCTTTAGAAATGAAGCGATACTACTAAGTTGTACATCTTGTTAGACTACACTAACTAGAAAAGTTTGAACTTGCTGCACTAAACCTTCTTCGTCAGAAAGCAACTGATTCCTAGAACGAGACTAACTTATTTCAAACAAGTACAGTGTCGGCAATGAAGATGTTTGTTTTCTAAAAGAAACTACTTTAGAAATGAAGAGAAACTACTAAGTTGTACATGTTGTGAGACTACACAAACAAAAATGTTTGAAGTTGCTGCACTAACCTTCTTGAGGAAAGCAACTGATTCCTACAACCGAACTAACATTTCACACAGTACAGTTTTGGCAATGAAGATGTATGTTTTCTAAACAAACTGCTTGAGAAATGAAGCGATACTACTAAGTTGTACATCTTGTTAGACTACAGTAACTAGAAAAGTTTGAAGTTGCTGCACTAAACCTTCTTTGTAGGAAAGCAACTGATTCCTAGAACCGAACTAGCTTATTTCACACAGTACAGTGTTAAACAATGAAGATGTTTGTTTTCTAAACAAACTACTTTAGAAATGAAGCGATACTACTAATTTGTACATCTTCTTAGATTACACTAACTAGAAATGTTTGAAGTTGCTGCACTAAACCTTCTTCCTAGAAAGCAACTGATTCCTAGAACCCGAACTAGCTTATTTCACACAGTACAGTGTTCGCAATGAAGATGTTGTTTTCTAAACAAACTACTTTAGAAATGAAGTGAAAACTACTAAGTTGTACATCTTTAGACTACACAAACAAGGAAAAGGTTTGAAGTTGCTGCACTTACCCTTCTTCTAGAAATGTGATTCCTTGACTAACTTATTTCACACAGTACAGTGTTCAGCAATGAAGATGTTTGTTTTCTAAAGAAACTACTTTAGAAATGAAGCGAAACTAGTAATTTGTACATCTTGTTAGACTACACAATCAAGGAAGGTTTGAAGTTGCTACAGTTTTCTTCAGTAGGGAAAGCAACTGTTCCTGTTTTCTAAACAGTACAGTTTTAGCAATGAAGATGTATGTTTTCTAAACAAACTACTTTAGAAATGAAGCGATACTACTAAGTTGTACATCTTTTTAGATTACACTAACTAGAAAGTTTGAACTTGCTGCACTAAACCTTCTTCGTAGGGAAAGCAACTGATTCCTAGAACCGACTAGCTTATTTCACACAGTACAGTGTTGGGCAATGAAGATGTTTGTTTTCTAAAAAAACTACTTTAGAAAATGAAGCCAAACTAGTAATTTGTACATCTTGTTAGACTACACAAACAAGAAAGGTTTGAAGTTGCTGCACTAAACCTTCTTCGTAGGAAAGCAACTGATTCCTAAAACTGAACTAACTTATTTCACACAGTACAGTTTTGGCAATGAAGATGTATGTTTTCTAAACAAACTGCTTTAGAAATGAAGCGATACTACTAATTTGTACATCTTGTTAGATTACACTAACTAGAAAAGTTTGAACTTGCTGCACTAAAGCCTTCTTTCCAAGGAAAGCAACTAATTCCTAGAACCGAACTAGCTTATTTCACACAGTACAGTGTTGAAGCAATGAAGATGTTTGTTTTTCTAAACAAACTACTTTTTAGAAATGCGAAACTACTAATTTGTACATCTTAGATTACACTAACTAGAAATGTTTGAAGTTGCTGCACTAAACCTTCTTCTAGGGAAAGCAACTGATTCCTAGAATAGAACTAGCTTATTTCACACAGTAAAGTGTTCAGCAATGAAGATGTTTGTTTTCTAAACAAACTACTTTAGAAATGAAGCGATACTACTAATTTGTACATCTTCTTAGATTACACTAACTAGAAATGTTTGAAGTTGCTGCACTAAACCTTCTTCGTAGGAAAGCAACTAATTCCTACAACCAGAACTAACTTATTTCACACAGTACAGTTTTCGGCAATGAAGATGTATGTTTTCTAAACAAACTGCTTTAGAAATGAAACTGAAACTACTAAGTTGTACATCTTTTTAGAATACACTAACTAGAAAAGTTTGAACTTGCTGCACTAAACCTTCTTCGTAGGAAAGCAACTGATTCCTAAGAACCGAACTAGCTTATTTCACACAGTACAGTGTTGGGCAATGAAGATGTTTGTTTTCTAAAGAAAACTACTTTAGAAATGAAGTGAAACTAGTAAGTTGTACATCTTGTTAGACTACACAAACAAGGAAGGTTTGAAGTTGAACTTAACCTTCTCCAGGTAGGAAAGCAACTGATTCCTACAACCGAACTAACTTATTTCACACAGTACAGTGTTTTCGCAATGAAGATGTTTGTTTTCTAAAAAAACTACTTTAGAAATGAAGCGGAACTAGTAAGTTGTACATCTTGTTAGACTACACAAACAAGGAAGGTTTGAATTTGCTGCACTTAACCTTCTTAAATAGGAAAGCAACTGATTCCTACAACCGAACTAGCTTATTTCACACAGTACAGTGTTTGGCAATGAAGATGTTTGTTTTTCTAAACAAACTACTTTAGAAATGAAGCGATACTACTAATTTGTACATCTTCTTAGATTACACTAACTAGAAATGTTTGAAGTTGCTGCACTAAAAGAGGGAAAGCAACTGAATCCTACAACCAACTAACTTATTTCACACAGTACAGAGTTCGGCAATGAAGATGTTTGTTTTCTAAACAAACTGCTTTAGAAATGAAGTGAAACTACTAAGTTGTACATCTTTTTAGACTACACTAACTAGAAAAGTTTGAACTTGCTGCACTAAACCTTCTTCGTAGGAAAGCAAACTGATTCCTAGAACAGAACTAGCTTATTTCACACAGTACAGTTTTGGCAATGAAGATGTTTGTTTTTCTAAACAAACTACTTTGAGAAATGAAGTGATACTACTAATTTGTACATCTTTTAGACTACACTAATTAGAAAGGTTTGAACTTGCTGCACTTAACCTTCTTCGTAGGAAAGCAACTGATTCCTACAACCGAACTAACTTATTTCACAGTACAGTTTTCGGCAATGAAGATCTTTGTTTTCTAAACAAACTACTTTAGAAATGAAGCGAAACTAGTAAGTTGTACATCTTGTTAGACTACACAAACTAAAAAAGTTTGAACTTGCTGCACTAAACCTTCTTCGTAGAAAGCAACTGATTCCTAGAACCGAACTAGCTTATTTCACACAGTACAGTGTTCGGCAATGAAGATGTTTGTTTTCTAAACAAACTACTTTAGAAATGAAGCGAAACTACTAATTTGTACATCTTCTTAGATTACACTAACAAGAAATGTTTGAAGTTGCTGCACTAAACCTTCTTCGTAGGAAAGCAACTGATTCCTACAACTTGAACTAACTTATTTCACACAGTACAGTTTTTGGCAATGAAGATGTATGTTTCTAAACAAACTGCTTTAGAAATGAAGCGATACTACTAATTTGTACATCTTTTAGATTACACTAACTAGAAAAGTTTATGAACTTGCTGCAATAAACCTTCATCGTAGGGAAGCAACTGATTCCTAGAACCGAGACAGCTTATTTCGCAAAGCAGTACAGTGTTCTCAATGAAAATGTTTTTTTCTAAAGAAACTACTTTAGAAATGAAGCGAAACTAGTAAGCTGTACATCTTCTTAGACTACACAAACAAGGAAGGTTTTGAACTTGCTGCACTTAACATTCTTGGTAGAAAACAACTGATTCTAGAACCGAACTAGCTTATTTCACACAGTACAGTGTTCGGCAATGAAGGTGTTTGTTTTCTAAACAAACTACTTTAGAAATGAAGCGATACTACTAATTTGTACATCTTCTTAGATTACACTAACTAAAAATGTTTGAAGTTGCTGCACTAAACCTTCTTAGAGTAGGGAAAGCAACTGATTCTACAACCGAACTAGCTTATTTCACACAGTACAGTTTTCGGCAATGAAGATGTTTATGTTTTCTAAACAAACTGCTTTAGAAATGAAGTGAAACTACTAATTTGTACATCTTTTTAGATTACACTAACTAAAATGTTTGAACTTGCTGCACTAAACCTTCTTCGTAGGAAAGCAACTGATTCCTAGAACCGAACTAGCTTATTTCACACAGTACAGTGTTGGCAATGAAGATCTTTGTTTTCTAAACAAACTACTTTAGAAATGAAGCGATACTACTAATTTGTACATCTTCTTAGATTACACTAACTAAAAATGTTTGAAGTTGCTGCACTAAACCTTCTTCAGTAAAGAAAGCAACTGATTCCTAGAACCGAACTAACTTATTTCACACAGTACAGTTTTCTGCAATGAAGATGTATGTTTTCTAAACAAACTGCTTTAGAAATGAAGTGAAACTAGTAAGTTGTACATCTTTTAGATTACACTAACTAGAAAAGTTTGAACTTGCTGCACTAAACCTTCTTTGTAGGAAAGCAACTGATTCCTAGAACCGAACTAGCTTATTTCACACAGTACAGTGTTCGGAAATGAAGATGTTTGTTTTCTAAACAAAATACTTTAGAAATGAAGTGATACTACTAATTTGTACATCTTCTTAGATTACACTAAATAAAATGTTTGAAGTTGCTGCACTAAACCTTCTTTGTAGGAAAGCAACTGATTCCTACAACGAACTTATTTCACACAGTACAGTTTTCCGCAATGAAGATGTATGTTTTCTAAACAAACTGCTATAGAAATGAAACGATACTACTAAGTTGTACATGTTGTTAGACTACACTAACTAGAAAAGTTTGAACTTGCTGCACTAAACCTTCTTCGTAGGAAAGCAACTGATTACTAGAACCGAACTAGCTTATTTCACACAGTACAGTGTTCGGCAATGAAGATGTTTGTTTTCTAAAAGAAAAACTACTTTAGAAATGAAGCGAAACTAGTAAGTTGTACATCTTGTTAGACTACACAAACAAGGAAGGTTTGAAGTTGCTGCACTTAACCTTCTTCGTAGGAAAGCAACTGATTCCTACAACCTAACTAACTTATTTCACACAGTACAGTTTTTCCAATGAAGATGTATGTTTTCTAAAAAACTACTTTAGAAATGAAGCGAAACTAGTAAGTTGTACATCTTTTTTAGACTACACAAACAAAGAAAGGTTTGAAGTTGCTGCACTTAACCTTCTTCGTAGGAAAGCAACTGATTCCTAGAACCGAACTAGCTTATTTCACACAGTACAGTGTTCGCAATGAAGATGTTTGTTTTCTAAACAAACTACTTTAGAAATGAAGCGATACTACTAATGTGTACATCTTCTTGGATTACACTAACTAGAAAATGTTTGAAGTTGCTGCACTAACCTTCTTCTTGGTAGGAAAGCAACTGATTCCTAAAACCGAACTAACTTATTTCACACAGTACAGTTTTCGCAATGAAGATGTATGTTTTCTAAACAAACTGCTTTAGAAATGAGTTGATACTACTAATTTGTACATCTTCTTAGATTACACTAACTAGAAAACTTTGAACTTGCTGCAATAAACCTTCATCAGGAAAGCAACTGATTCCTAGCACCGAACTAGCTCATTTCTTGTACAGTGAAAGCAAAATGTTTGTTTTCTAAACAAAGAACTTTAGAAATGAAGCGAAACTAGTAAGTTGTACATCTTGTTAGACTACACAAACAAGGAAGTTTGAACTTGCTGCACTTAACCTTCTTTGTAGGGCAACTGAGTAGAACAGAAACTAGCTTATGTTACAGTGTTCAGCACTGAAGATTTTGTTTTCTAAACAAACTACTTTAGAAATGAAGCAAAACTACTAATTTTTTACATCTTCTTAGATTACACTAACTAAAAATGTTTGAAGTTGCTGCACTAAACCTTCTTAGTAGGGAAAGCAACTGATTCCTACAACCGAACTAAGTTATTTCACACAGTACAGTTTTCGGCAATGAAGATGTATGTTTTCTAAACAAACTGCTTTAGAAATGAAGCGATACTACTAATTTGTACATCTTCTTAGATTACACTAACTAGAAATGTTTGAAGTTGCTGCACTAAACCTTCTTCGTAGGAAAGCAACTGATTCCTACAACCGAACTAGCTTATTTCACACAGTACAGTTTTCGGCAATGAAGATGTATGTTTTCTAAACAAACTGCTTTAGAAATGAAGCGATACTACTAAGTTGTACATCTTGTTAGACTACACTAACTAGAAAAGTTTGAACTTGCTGCACTAAACCTTCTTCGTAGGGAAGCAACTGATTCCTAGAACCAACTAGCTTATTTCACACAGTACAGTGTTAGGCAATGAAGATGTTTGTTTTCTAAAGAAACTACTTTAGAAATGAAGCGAAACTAGTAAGTTGTACATCTTGTTAGACTACACAAACAAGGAAGTTTTGAAGTTGCTGCACTTAACCTTCTTCGTAGGAAAGCAAGCTGATTCCTAGAACCGAACTAGCTTATTTCACACAGTACAGTGTTCGGCTATGAAGATGTTTGTTTTCTAAACAAACTACTTTAGAAATGAAGCGATTACTACTAATTTGTACATCTTCTTAGATTTCACTAAATAAAAATGTTTGAAGTTGCTGCACTAAACCTTCTTCGTAGAGAAAGCAACTGATTCCTACAAATCGAACTAACTTATTTCACAGTACAGTTTTGTGCAATGAAGATGTATGTTTTCTAAACAAACTGCTTTAGAAATGAAGCGATACTACTAAGTTGTATATCTTGTTAGACTACACTAAAGGAAAAGTTGGAACTTCCTGCACTAAACCTTCTTAGAGGGAAAGCAACTGATTCCTAGAACCAGAACTAGCTTATTTCACACAGTACAGTGTTGGCAATGAAGATGTTTGTTTTCTAAAGAAACTACTTTAGAAATGAAGTGAAACTAGTAAGTTGTACATCTTGTTAGACTACACAAACAAGGAAGGTTTGAAGTTGCTGCACTTAACCTTCTTCGTAGGAAAGCAACTGATTCCTCGAATCGAACTAGCTTATTTCACACAGTACAGTGTTATGCTTGTAAAACAAACAATGAAGTGATATTTGTTTTCTAAAGAAAATACTTTAGAAATGAAGCGATACTACTAATGTACATCTTCTAAAGAAATTACACTAACTAGAAATGTTTGAAGTTGCTGCACTGAACCTTCTTCGTAGGAAAGCAACTGATTCCTACAACCGAACTAACTTATTTCACACAGTACAGTTTTCGCCAATGAAGATGTATGTTTTCTAAACAAACTGCTTTAGAAATGAGCGATACTACTAATTTGTACACCTTCTTAGATTACACTAACTAGAAAAGTTTGAACTTGTTGCACTAAACCTTCTTCGTAGGGAAAGCAACTGATTCCTAGAACCGAACTAGCTTATTTCACACAGTACAGTGTTCGTCAATGAAAATGTTTGTTTTCTAAAGAAACTACTTTAGAAATGAAGTGAAACTAGTGTTGTACATCTTGTTAGACTACACAAACATGGAAGGTTTGAAGTTGCTGCATTAACTTCTAGCCGTAGGAAAGCAACTGATTCCTAGAACCGAACTAGCTTATTTCACACAGTACAGTGTTAAACAAACAATGAAGATAGATGTTGTTTTTCTAAAACAAACTACTTTAGATATGAAGCGATACTACTAATTTGTACATCTTCTTAGATTACACTCACTAAAAATGTTTGAAGTTGCTGCACTAAACCTTCTTCGTAGGGAAAGCAACTGATGCCTACAACCGAACTAACTTATTTCACACAGTACAGTTTCGGCAATGATGATGTATGTTTTCTAAACAAACTGCTTGAGAAATGAAGCGATACTACTAAGTTGTACATCTTGTTAGACTACAGTAACTAGAAAAGTTTGAACTTGCTGCACTAAACCTTCTTCGTAGGAAAGCAACTGATTCCTAGAACCGAACTAGCTTATTTCACAGTACAGTGTTCGGCAATGAAGATGTTTGTTTTCTAAACAAACTACTTTAGAAATGAAGCGGATACTACTAATTTGTACATGTTCTTAGATTACACTAAATAGAAATGTTTGAAGTTGCTGCACTAAACCTTCTTCCTAGGAAAGCAACTGATTCCTAGAACCGAACTAGCTTATTTCACACACAGTACAGTGTTAAATGAAGATGTTTGTTTTTCTAAAGAAACTACTTTAGAAATGAAGCGAAACTAGTAAGTTGTACATCTTGATAGACTACACAAACAAGGAAGGTTTGAAGTTGCTGCACTTACCCTTCTCGTAGGAAAGCAACTGATTCTACACTTGAACTAACTTATTTCACACAGTACAGTGTTCGGCAATGAAGATGTTTGTTTTCTAAAGAAACTACTTTAGGAATGAAGCGAAACTAGTAAGTTGTACATCTTGTTAGACTACACAATCAAGGAAGGTTTGAAGTTGCTACACTAAAATTTCTTCGTAGGAAAGCAACTGATACCTACAAGAAGAACTAACTTATTTCACACAGTACAGTTTTGGCAATGAAGATGTATGTTTTCTAAACAAACTGCTTTAGAAATGAAGCGATACTACTAGTTGTACATCTTGTTAGACTACACTAACTAGAAAAGTTTGAACTTGCTGCATTAAACCTTCTTCGTAGGAAAGCAACTGATTCCTACAACCGAACTAACTTATTTCAAACAGTACAGTGTTAAACCCAATGAAGATGTTTGTTTTCTAAAGAAACTACTTTAGAAATGAAGCCAAACCAGTAAGTAGTACATGTTGTGAGACTACACAAACAAAGGAAGTTTTGAAGTTGCTGCACTTAACCTTGTTCCAGGAATGCAACTGATTCTACTAACCGAGCTAACTTACTTCACACAGTACAGTTTTTGCAATGAAGATGTATGTTTTCTAAACAAACTGCTGTAGAAATGAAGCGATACTACTAAGTTGTACATCTTGTTAGACTACAGTAACTAGAAAAGTTTGAACTTGCTGCACTAAACCTTCTTCGTAGGAAAGCAACTGATTTCTAGAACCGAACTAGCTTATTTCACACAGTACAGTGTTCGGCAATGAAGATGTTTTGTTTTCTAAACAAACTACTTTAGAAATGAAGCGATACTACTAATTTGTATGTTCTTAGATTACAATAAATAGAAATGTTTGTTTGCTGCTAAACCTTCTTCCTAGAAAGCAACTGATTCCTAGAACTGAACTAGCTTATTTCACACAGTACAGTGTTGCAATGAAGATGTTTGTTTTCTAAACAAACTACTTTAGAAATGAGCGATACTACTAATTTGTACAAGATTACACTAAGAAATGTTTGAAGTTGCTGCACTAAACCTTCTTCGTAGGAAAGCAACTGAGTTCCCTACAAACGAACAACTTATTTCACACAGTAAAGTTTTTGGCCCAATGAAGATGTTTGTTTTTTCTAAACAAACTGCTTTAGAAATGAAGCTAAACTACTAAGTTGTACATCTTTTTAGAATACACTAACTAGAAAAGTTTGAACTTGCTGCACTAAACCTTCTTCGTAAAGAAAGCAACTGATTCCTAGAACCGAACTAGCTTATTTCACACAGTACAGTGTTGGGCAATGAAGATGTTTGTTTTCTAAAGACTACTTTAGAAATGAAGCGAAACTAGTAACTTGTACATCTTGTTGACTACACAAACAAGGAAGGTTTGAAGTTGCTGCACTTAACCTTCTCCGTAGGAAAGCAACTGATTCCTACAAACTAACTAACTTATTTCACGAGTACAGTATTATTCGGCAATGAAGATGTATGTTTTCTAAAAACTACTTTAGAAATGAAGGAACTAGTAAGTTGTACATCTTGTTAGACTACAGAAACAAGGAAGGTTTTGAATTTGCTGCATAACCGTCTTCGCATTTGTGAAAGCAACTGATTCCTACAATTAACTAGCTTATTTCACACCGTACAGTGTAGGCAATGAAGATGTTTGTTTTCTAAACAAACTACTTTAAAAATGAAGCGATACTACTAATTTGTACATCTTCTTAGATTACACTAATAAAAATGTTTGAAGTTGCTGCACTAAACCCTTCTTACTAGGAAAGCAACTGAATCCTACAACCGAACTAACTTATTTCACACAGTACAGTAGCTGCAATGAAGATGTATGTTTTCTAAACAAACTGCTTTAGAAAATGAAGTGAAACTACTAAGTTGTACATCTTTTTAGATTACACTAACTAGAAAAGTTTGAACTTGCTGCACCAAACCTTCTTCGTAGGAAAGCAACTGATTCCAAGAACTAACTTATTTCACACAGTACAGTTTTCAGCCATGAAGATGTATGTTTTCTAAAACAAACTGCTTTAGAAATGAAGTGATACTACTAAGTTGTACATCTTTTAGACTACACTAATTAGAAAAGTTTGAACTTGCTGCACTAAACCTTCTTCGTAGGGAAAGCAACTGATTCTACAACCAAACTAACTTATTTCACAGTTCAGTTTTCGCACAATGAAGATCTAGGTTTCTAAACAAACTACTTTAGAAATGAAGCCGAAACTAGTAAGTTGTACATCTTGTTAGACTACACAAACAAGGAAGGTTTGAAGTTGCTGCACTTAACCTTCTTCGTAGGGAAAGTAACTGATTCCTAGAACGAGAACTAACTTATTTCACACAGTACAGTGTTCGGCAATGAAGATGTTTGTTTTCTAAACAAACTACTTTAGAAATGAGCGATACTACTAATTTGTACATCTTCTTAGATTACACAAACTAGAAATGTTTGAAGTTGCTGCACTAAACCTTCTTAGAAGGAGGAAAGCAACTGATTCCTACAACCAAACTAACTTATTTCACACAGTACAGTTTTTGGCAATGAAGATGTATGTTTTCTAAACAAACTGCTTTAGAAATGATTGTGATACTACTAATTTGTACATCTTCGTAGATTACACTAACTAGAAAAGTATGAACTTGCTGCAATAAACCTTCATCGTAGGAGAGCAACTGATTCCTAGAACGAACTAGCTTATTTCGCACAGTACAGTGTTACGTCAATGAAAATGTTTTTCTAAGGAAACTACTTTAGAAATGAAGCGAAACTAGTAAGCTGTACATCTTCTTAGACTACACAAACAAGGAAGGTTTGAACTTGCTGCACTTAACATTCTTGGTAGGAAAACAACTGATTCCTAGAACCGAACTAGCTTATTTCACAGTACAGTGTTAGGCACTGAAGGTGTTTGTTTTCTAAACAAACTACTTTAGAAATGAAGCGATACTACTAATTTGTACATCTTCTTAGATTACACTAAGCAAAAATGTTTGAAGTTGCTGCACTAAACCTTCTTCGTAGGGAAAGCAACTGATTCCTACAACCGAACTAACTTATTTCACACAGTACAGTTTTTACGGCAATGAAGATGTATGTTTTCTAAACAAACTGCTTTAGAAATGAAGTGAAACTATGAAGTTGTACATCTTTTTTAGATTACACTAACTAGAAAAGTTTGAACTTGCTGCACTAAATCTTCTTCGTAGGAAAGCAACTGATTCCTAGAACCGAACTAGCTTATTTCACACAGTACAGTGTTCGGCAATGAAGATCTTTGTTTTTAAACAAACTACTTTAGAAATGATGCGATACTACTAATTTGTACATCTTCTTAGATTACACTAACTAAAAATGTTTGAAGTTGCTGCACTAAACCCTTCTTAAGAAGAAAGCAACTGATTCCTACAACGAACTAACTTATTTCACACAGTACAGTTTTCGCAATGAAGATGTATGTTTTCTAAACAAACTGCTTTAGAAATGAAGTGAAAGTACGAAGTTGTACATCTTTTAGATTACACTAACTAGAAAAGTTTGAACTTGCTGCACTAAACCTTCTTTGTAGGAAAGCAACTGATTCCTAGAACCGAACTAGCTTATTTCACACAGTACAGTGTTCGAAATGAAGATGTTTGTTTTCTAAACAAAATACTTTAGAAATGAAGCGATACTACTAATTTGTAAATCTTCTTAGATTACACTAAATAAAATGTTTGAAGTTGCTGCACTAAACCTTCTTTGTAGGAAAGCAACTGATTCCTAACCGAACTTATTTCACACAGTACAGTTTTCCGTAATGAAGATGTATGTTTTCTAAACAAACTGCTATAGAAATGAAGCGATGCTACTAAGTTGTACATGTTGTTAACTACACTAACTAGAAAAGTTTGAACTTGCTGCACTAAACCTTCTTCGTAGGAAAGCAACTGATTACTAGAACAGACTAGCTTATTTCACAGTACAGTGTTCGGCAATGAAGATGTTTGTTTTCTAAAGAAACTACTTTAGAAATGAAAACGAAACTAGTAAGTTGTACATCGTGCTAGATCACACAAACAAGGAAGGTTTGAAGTTGCTGCACTTAACCTTCTTGCAGGAAAGCAACTGATTCCTACAACCGAACTACAACTTATTTCACACAGTACAGTTTTTCGGCAATGAAGATGTATGTTTTCTAAAGAAACTACTTTAGAAATTAAGCGAAACTAGTAAGTGGTACATATTGTTAGACTACACAAAACAAGGAAGGTTTGAAGTTGCTGCATTTAACCTTCTTCGTAGAGGAAAGCAACTGATTCCTAGAACCGAACTAGCTTATTTCACACAGTACAGTGTTGGCAATGAAGATGTTTGTTTTCTAAACAAACTACTTTAGAAATGAAGCGATACTACTAATGTGTACATCTTCTTGGATTACACTCACTGGAAATGTTTGAAGTTGCTGCACTAAACCTTCTTCGTTAGGAAAGCAACTGAGTTCCTACAACCGAACTAACTTATTTCACACAGTACAGTTTTGGCAATGAAGATGTATGTTTTCTAAACAAACTGCTTTAGAAATGAAGCGATACTACTAATTTGTACATCTTCTTAGATTACACTAACTAGAAAACTTTGAACTTGCTGCAATAAACCTTCATCGTAGGAAAGCAACTGATTCCTAGCACGAACTAGCTCATTTTGCACAGTACAGTGTTGGCCAATGGAATAGTTGTTTTCTAAAACTACTTTAGAAATGAAGCGAAACTAGTAAGTTGTACATCTTGTTAGACTACACAAACACGGAAGGTTTGAAGTTTGCTGCTTAACCTTCTTGGTAGGAAAGCAACTGATTCCTAGAACCAGACTAGCTTATTTCACACAGTACAGTGTTGGCACTGAAGATGTTTGTTTTCTAAACAAACTACTTTAGAAATAAAACCATACTACTAATTTTTACATCTTCTTAGATTACACTAACTAAAAATGTTTTGAAGTTGCTGCACTAAACCTTCTTCTTAGGAAAGCAACTGATTCCTGCAACCGAACTAAGTTATTTCACACAGTACAGTTTTAGGCAATGAAGATGTATGTTTTCTAAACAAACTGCTTTAGAAATGAAGCGATACTACTAATTTTGTATCTTCTTAGATTACACTAACTAGAAATGTTTGAAGTTGCTGCACTAAACCTTCTTCGTAGGAAAGCAACTGATTCCCTATAACCTAACAACTTATTTCACACAGTACAGTTTTTGGCAATGAAGATGTATGTTTTCTAAACAAACTGCTTTAGAAATGAGCGATACTACTAAGTTGTACATCTTGTTAGACTACACTAACTAGAAAAGTTTGAACTTGCTGCACTAAACCTTCTTCGTAGGAAAGCAACGGATTCCTAGAACCGAACTAGCTTATTTCACACAGTACAGTGTTAGGCAATGAAGATGTTTGTTTCTAAAGAAACTACTTTAGAAATGAAGCGAAACTAGTAAGTTGTACATCGTGTTAGACTACACAAACAAGGAAGTTTTGAAGTTGCTGCACTTAACGTCTTCGTAGGAAAGCAACTGATTCCTAGAACCGAACTAGCTTATTTCACACAGTACAGTGTTCCGCTATGAAGATGTTTGTTTTCTAAACAAACTACTTTAGAAATGAAGCGATACTACTAATTTGTACATCTTCTTAGATTTCACTAAATAAAAATGTTTGAAGTTGCTCGCACTAAACCTTCTTCGTAGGAAAGCAACTGATTCCTACAACCGAACTTATTTCACTCAGTACAGTTTTCAGCAATGAAGATGTATGTTTTCTAAACAAACTGCTTTAGAAATGAAGCGATACTACTAAGTTGTATATCTTGTTAGACTACACTAACTTGAAAAGTTGGAACTTCCTGCACTAAACCTTCTTCGTAGGAAAGCAACTGATTCCTAGAACCGAACTAGCTTATTTCACACAGTACAGTGTTGGCAATGAAGATGTTTTTTTTCTAAAGAAACTACTTTAGAAATGAAGTGAAACTAGTAAGTTGTACATCTTGTTAGACTACACAAACAAGGAAGGTTTGAAGTTGCTGCACTTAACCTTCTTCGTAGGAAAACAACTGATTCCTCGAATCGAACTAGCTTATTTCACACAGTACAGTGTTCGCAATGAAGATATTTGTTTTCTAAAGAAAATACTTTAGAAAATGAAGCGATACTACTAATGTGTACATCTTCTTAGATTACACTAACTAGAAATGTTTGAAGTTGCTGCACTGAACCTTCTTAGAGGGAAAGCAACTGATTCCTACAAATCAGACTAACTTATTTCACACAGTACAGTTTTCGCCAATGAAGATGTATGTTTTCTAAACAAACTGCTTTAGAAATGAAGCGATACTACTAATTTGTACACCTTCTTAGATTACACTAACTAGAAAAGTTTGAACTTGTTGCACTAAACCTTCTTTGGAAAGCAACTGATTCCTAGAACGAACCAGCTTATTTCACACAGTATATGTGTTCGTCAATGAAATGTTTGTTTTCTAAAGAAACTACTTTTAGAAATGAAGTGAAACTAGTAACTTGTACATCTTGTTAGACTACACAAACATGGAAGGTTTGAAGTTGCTGCACTTAACCTTCTTAGTAGGAAAGCAACTAATTCCTAGAACCGAACTAGCTTATGTCACACAGTACAGTGTTGGCAATGAAGATGTTTGTTTTTCTAAACAAACTACTTTAGATATGAAGCGATACTACTAATTTTGTACATCTTCTTAGATTACACTCACTAAAAATGTTTGAAGTTGCTGCACTAAACCTTCTTAGTAGGAAGCAACTGATACCTAAACGAACTAACTTATTTCACAGTACAGTTTCGGCAATGAAAGGCGTATGTTTTCTAAACAAACTGGTTTAAATGAAGCGATACTACTAATTTGGACATCTTCTTAGATTACACTAACTAGAAAAGTTTGAACTTGCTGCACTAAACCTTCTTCGTAGGAAGCAACTGATTCCTACAACGAACTAGCTTATTTCACACAGTACAGTGTTAGGCCAATGAAGATGTTTGTTTTTCTAAAGAGACTACTTTTGACATGAAGCCATACTACTAATTTGTACATCTTCTTAGATTACACTAACTAAAAATGTTTGAAGTTGCTGCACTAAACTGTCTTCGTAGGAAAGCAACTGATTCCTACAACGAACAAACTTATTTCACACAGTACAGTTTTAGGCAATGAAGATGTATTTTCTAATCAAACTGCTTTCTAAATGGGCGATACTACTAATTTGTACATCTTCTTAGATTACACTAACTAGAAAAGTTTGAACTTGCTGCACTAAACCTTCTTCGTAGAAAGCAACTGATTCCTAGAACCGAGACTAGCTTATTTCACAGTACAGTGTTTCGCAATGAAGATGTTTGTTTTCTAAAGAAACTACTTTAGAAATGAAGCGAAACTAGTGAGTTGTACATCTTGTTAGACTACACAATCAAGGAAGGTTTGAAGTTGCTGCACTAAACCTTCTTTGTAGTAAACAAATGATTCCTAGAACCAGAGCTAGCTTATTCGCACAGTAAAGTGTTGACAATGAAGATGTTTGTTTGAAAACAAACAACTTCAGAAATGAAAGCTATATTACTAATTTGTACATCTTCTTAGCTTACACTTACTAGAAATGTTTGAAGTTGCTGCACTAAACCTTCTTGTAGGGAAAGCAACTGATTCCTACTAACGAACTAACTTATTTCACACAGTACAGTTTTTGGCAAATGAAGATGTATGTTTTCTAAACAAACTGCTTTAGAAATGAAGTGAAACTACAGTAGTATATCTTTTTAGATTACACTAAGTAGAAAAGTTTGAACTTGCTGTAACCTTCTTCGTAGGAAGCAACTGATTCCTAGAACCGAACTAGCTTATTTCACACAGTACAGTGTTCAGCAATGAATATTTTTGTTTTCTAAAACTACTTTAGAAATGAAGCAAAACTGGCTAAG
>JAEOAD010000212.1:0-31531 GCA_036365145.1 Orientallactaga sibirica
GGATTCTCCTCATTTCTAAAGTAGTTTCTTTAGAAAAGAAACATCTCAATGCACCAACACTGTACTGTGTCAAATAAGTTAATTCGCTTTCTAGGAAACATTTTAATTTCTACAAAGAAGGTTGAGTGCAGCAAGTTCAAACTTTCCTTGTTAATGTAATCTGAAAAAGATGCACAACTTAGTAGATTGGCATCATTTCTAAAGTAGTTTGTTTAGAAAACAAACATCTTCATTACCGAACACTGTACTATGTGAAATGAGCTATTTCTATTCTAGGAATCACTTGCTTTCCTACGAAGAAGGTTGAGTGCAGCAAGTTCAAACTTTCCTAGTTTGTATAATCTAACAAGATGTACAAGTTAGTGTATTCTCCTCATTTCTAATGTAGTTTCTTTAGAAAAGAAACATCTTCAGTACCGAACACTGTACTGTGTGAAATAAATTAATTCGCTTCTAGGAATCAGTTTAATTTCTACGAAGAAGGTTGAGTGCAGCAAGTTCAAACTTTCCTTGTTAAAGTAATCTCAGATGATGGCCAAGTTAGTAGATTCACCTCATTTTTATAGTACTTTGTTGAGAAAACAAACATCTTCATTGCCGAACATTGTACTGTGTGAAATAAGCTCATTGGGTTCTAGGAATCGGTTGCTTTCCTACAAAGAAGGTTGAGTGCAGCAAGTTCAAACTTTCCTTGTTAATGTAATCTAAAAAGATGGCCAAGTTAGTAGATTCGCTTTCGTTTGTAAAGTAGTTTGTTGAGAAAACAAACATCTTCATTGCTAACATTGTTCTGTGTGAAATAAGCTCATTCCGTTTCTAGGAATCAGTTGCTTTCCTACAAAGAAGGTTGAGTGCGGCAAGTTCAAACTTTCCTTGTTAATGTAATCTAAAAAGATGCACAACTTAGTAGATTGGCCTCATTTTTAAAGTAGTTTGTTTAGAAAACAAACATCTTCATTAATTAACACTGTACTGTGTGAAATAAGTTAATTCGTTCCTAGGAATCAGTTTAATTTCCACAAAGTAGGTTGAGTGCAGCAAGTTCAAACTTTCCTTGTTAATATAATCTAAAAAGATGGCCAAGTTAGTAGATTCGACTCACTTGTAAAGTACTTTGTTGAGAAAACAAACATCTTCATTGCCGAAAATTGTACTGTGTGAAATAAGCTCATTCGTTTCTAAGAATCCGTTGCTTTCCTGCAAAGAAGGTTGAGTGTAGCAAGTTCAAACTTTCTTGTTAATGTAATCTGAAAGATGCACAACATAGTAGATTGGCCTCATTTCTAAAGTAGTTTCTTTAGAAAACAAAAATCTTCATTACCGAACACTGTACTGTGTGAAATAAGTTAATCCGCTTCTAGGAATCAGTTTAAATTCTACGAAGAAGGTTGAGTACAGCAAGTTCAAATTTTACTTGTTAATGTAATCTGAACAGGTGCACAACGTAGTAGATTGGCCTGATTTCTAAAGTAGTTTCTTTAGAAAAGAAACATCTTCAGTACCGAACACTGTACTGTGTGAATAAGTTAATTATTTCTAGGAATCAGTTTAATTTCTACGATGAAGGTTGAGTGCAGCAAGTTCAAACTTTCCTTGTTAATGTAATCTAAAAAGATGGCCATGTTAGAAGATTCGCCTCATTTGTAAAGTAGTTTGCTGAGAAAACAAACATCTTCATTGCTGAACATTGTACTGTGTGAAATAAGCTCATTCGGTTCTAGGAATCAGTTGCTTTCCTACAAAGAAGGTTGAGTGCAGCAAGTTCAAACTTTCCTTGTTAATGTAATCTGAAAAGATGCACAACTTAGTAGATTGGCCTCATTTCTAAAGTAGTTTGTTTAGAAAACAAACATCTTCATTACCGAACACTGTACTATGTGAAATGAGCTAGTTCGATTCTAGGAATCACTTGCTTTCCTACGAAGAAGGTTGAGTGCAGCAAGTTCAAACTTTCCTACTTTGTGTAATCTAACAAGATGTACAAGTTAGTGGATTCGCCTCATTTGTAAAGTAGTTTCTTTAGAAAAACAAACATCTTCAGTACCTAACACTGTACTGTGTGAAATAAGTTAATTCGCTTCAAGGAATCAGTTTAATTTCTACAAAGAAGATTGAGTGCAGCAAGTTCAAACTTTCCTTGTTAATGTAATCTCAAAAGATGGCCATGTTAGAAGATTCGCCTCATTTGTAAAGTACTTTGTTGAGAAAACAAACATCTTCATTGCCGAACATTGTACTGTGTGAAATAAGCTCATTCAGTTCTAGGAATCAGTTGCTTTCCTACAAATAAGGTTGAGTGCAGCAAGTTCAAACTTTCCTTGTTAATGTAATCTGAAAAGATGCACAACGTAGTAGATTGGCCTCATTTCTAAAGTAGTTTCTTTAGAAAAGAAACATCCTCAATACCGAACACTATACTATGTGAAATGAGGTAGTTCGATTCTAGGAATCACTTGCTTTCCTACGAAGAAGGTTTAGTGCAGCAAGTTCAAACTTTCCTACTTTGTGTAATCTAACAAGATGTACAAGTTAGTGGATTCGCCTCATTTCTAAAGTAGTTTCTTTAGAAAAGAAACATCTTCAGTACAGAACACTGTACTGTGTCAAATAAGTTAATTCGCTTCTAGGAATCATTTTTATTTCTACTAAGAAGATTGAGTGCAGCAAGTTCAAACTTTCCTTGTTAATGTAATCTCAAAAGATGGCCAAGTTAGAACATTCGCCTCATTTGTAAAGTACTTTGTTGAGAAAACAAACATCTTCATTCCGAACATTGTACTGTGTGAAATAAGCTCAGTTCTAGGAATCAGTTGTGAAATGAGCTAGTTCGATTCTAGGAATCACTTGTTTTCCTACGAAGAAGGTTGAGTGCAGCAAGTTCAAACTTTCCTACTTTGTGTAATCTAACAAGATATACAAGTTAGTGGATTCGCCTCATTTCTAAAGTAGTTTCTGAGAAAAGAAACATCTTCAGTACCCTAACACTGTACTGTGTGAAATAAGTTAATTCGCTTCTAGGAATCATTTTAATTTCTACAAAAGAAGGTTGAGTGCAGCAAGTTCAAACTTTCCTTGTTGATGTAATATCAGAAGCTGGCCAAGTTAGAAGATTCGCCTCATTTGTAAAGTACTTTGTTGAGAAAACAAACATCTTCATTGCTGAACATTGTACTGTGTGAAATAAGCTCATTCGGTTCTAGGAATCACTTGTTTTCCTACAAAGAAGGTTGAGTGCAGCAAGTTCAAACTTTCCTTGTTAATGTAATCTAAAAAGAAGCACAACTTAGTAGATTGGCATCATTTTCTAAAGTAGTTTGTTTAGAAAACAAACATCTTCAGTACCTAACACTGTACTATGTGAAATGAGCTATTTCTATTCTCTAGGAATCACTTGCTTTCCTACAAAGAAGGTTGAGTGCAGCAAGTTCAATCATTCCTAGTTTGTATAATCTAACAAGATGTACAAGTTAGTAGATTCTCCTCATTTCTAAAGTAGTTTCTTTACAAAAGAAACATCTTCAGTTCCAACACTGTACTGTGTGAAATAAGTTAATTCGCTTCTAGGAATCAGTTTAATTTCTACAAAGAAGGTTGAGTGCAGCAAGTTCAAACTTTCCTAGTTTGTTAATGTATTCTCAGATGATGGCCAAGTTAGTAGATTCAACTCTCATTTTTAAAGTACTTTGTTGAGAAAACAAACATCTTCATTGCTTCTAACATTGTACTCTGTGAAATAAGCTCATTGGGTTCTAGGAATCAGTTGCTTTCCTACAAAGAAGGTTGAGTGCAGCAAGTTCAAACTTTCCTTGTTAATGTAATCTAAAAAGATGTACAAGTTAGTAGATTCGCCTCATTTGTAAAGTAGTTTGTTGAGAAAACAAACATCTTCATTGCCGAACATTGTTCTGTGTGAAATAAGCTCATTCGGTTCTAGGAATCAGTTGCTTTCCTACAAAGAAGGTTGAGTGCAGCAAGTTCAAACTTTCCTTGTTAATGTAATCTGAAAAGATGCACCACTTAGTAGATTGGCCTCATTTTTAAAGTAGTTTGTTTAGAAAACAAAAATCTTCATTACCAAACACTGTACTGTGTGAAATAAGTTAATTCGGGCTTCTAGGAATCATTTTAATTTCTACTAAGAAGATTGAGTGCAGCAAGTTCAAACTTTCCTTGTTAATGTAATCTCAAAAGATGGCCAAGTTAGAACATTCGCCTCATTTGTAAAGTACTTTGTTGAGAAAACAAACATCTTCATTGCCGAACATTGTACTGTGTGAAATAAGCTCATTCGGTTCTAGGAATCATTTTCTTTCCTACAAAGAAGGTTGAGTGCAGAAAGTTCAAACTTTCCTTGTTAATGTAATCTGAAAAGATGCACAACGTAGTAGATTGGGCGTCATTTCTAAAGTAGTTTCTTTAGAAAAGAAACATCCTCATTGCTAACACTGTACTGTGTGAAATAAGTTAATTCGATTCTAGCAATCAGTTAAATTTCTACGAAGAAGGTTGAGTGCAGCAAGTTCAAACTTTCCTACTTTGTGTAATCTAACAAGATGTATAAGTTAGTGGATTTGGCTCATTTCTAAAGAAGTTTGTTTAGAAAAGAAACATCTTTAGTACCTAACACTGTACTGGGGAAATAAGTTAATTCGCTTCTAGGAATCATTTTAATTTCTACGAAGAAGGTTGAGTGCAGCAAGTTCAAACTTTCCTCGTTAATGTAATCTCAAAAGATGGCCAAGTTAGAAGATTCGCCTCATTTGTAAAGTACTTTTTTGAGAAAACAAACATCTTCATTACTGAACATTGTACTGTGTGAAATAAGCACATTCGGTTCTCGGAATCTGTTGCTTTCCTACAAAGAAGGTTGAGTGCAGCAAGTTCAAACTTTCCTTGTTAATGTAATCTAAAAAGATGGCCAAGTTAGGAGATTCACCTCATTTGTAAAGTAGTTTGTTGAGAAAACAAACATCTTCATTAGTTTAACATTGTTCTGTGTGAAATAAGCTCATTCGGTTCTAGGAATCAGTTGCTTTCCTACAAAGAAGCTTGAGTGCAGCAAGTTCAAACTTTCCTTGTTAATGTAATCTGAAAAGATGCACTACTTAGTAGATTGGCCTCATTACTAAAGTAGTTTGTTTAGAAAACAAACATCTTCATTACCGAACACTGTACTGTGTGAAATAAGGTCATTCACTTCTAGGAATCAGTTTAATTTCTACGAAGAAGGTTGAGTGCAGCAAGTTCAAACTTTCCTTGTTAATGTAATCTCAAAAGATCGCCAAGTTAGAAGATTCGCCTCATTTGTAAAGTACTTTGTTGAGAAAACAAACATCTTCATTGCCGAACATTGTACTGTGTGAAATAAGCTCATTCGGATCTAGGAATCAGTTGCTTTCCTACAAAGAAGGTTGAGTGCAGCAAGTTCAAACTTTCCTTGTTAATATAATCTAAAAAGATGGCCAAGTTAGTAGATTCGACTCACTTGTAAAGTACTTTGTTGAGAAAACAAACATCTTCATTGCCGAACATTGTACTGTGTGAAATAAGCTCATTCGGTTCTAAGAATTCGTTGCTTTCCTGCAAAGAAGGTTGAGTGTAGCAAGGTCAAACTTTCCTTGTTAATGTAATCTGAAAGATGCACAACATAGTAGATTGGCCTCATTTTCTAAAGGAGTTTCCTTAGAAAACAAACATCTTCATTCCCTAACACTGTACTGTGTGAAATAAGTTAATTCGCTTCTAGGAATCAGTTTAAATTCTACGAAGAAGGTTGAGTGCAGCAAGTTCAAACTTTAGTTGTTAATGTAATCTGAACAGATGCACAACGTAGTAGATTGGCCTCATTTCTAAAGTAGTTTCTTTAGAAAAGAAACATCTTCAGTTGCAGAACACTGTACTGTGTGAAATAAGTTAATTCGCTTCTAGGAATCAGTTTAATTTCTACGATGAAGGTTGAGTGCAGCAAGTTCAAACTTTCCTTGTTAATGTAATCTAAAAAGATGGCCAAGTTAGTAGATTCGCCTCATTTGTAAAGTAGTTTGTTGAGAAAACAAACATCTTCATTGCCGAACATTGTTCTGTGTGAAATAAGCTCATTCGGTTCTAGGAATCAGTTGCTTTCCTACAAAGAAGGTTGAGTGCAGCAAGTTCAAACTTTCCTTGTTAATGTAATCTGAAAAGATGCACCACTTAGTAGATTGGCCTCATTGCTAAAGTAGTTTGTTTAGAAAACAAAAATCTTCATTACCAAACACTGTACTGTGTGAAATAAGTTAATTCGCTTCTAGGAATCATTTTAATTTCTACTAAGAAGATTGAGTGCAGCAAGTTCAAACTTTCCTTGTTAATGTAATCTCAAAAGATGGCCAAGTTAGAACATTCGCCTCATTTGTAAAGTACTTTGTTGAGAAAACAAACATCTTCATTGCGGCTAACATTGTACTGTGTGAAATAAGCTCATTCGGTCTAGGAATCATTTTCTTTCCTACAAAGAAGGTTGAGTGCAGAAAGTTCAAACTTTCCTTGTTAATGTAATCTGAAAAGATGCACAACGTAGTAGATTGGCGTCATTTCTAAAGTAGTTTCTTTAGAAAAGAAACATCCTCAGTACCGAACACTGTACTGTGTGAAATAAGTTAATTCGATTCTAGCAATCAGTTAAATTTCTACGAAGAAGGTTGAGTGCAGCAAGTTCAAACTTTCCTACTTTGTGTAATCTAACAAGATGTATGTTAGTGGATTTGGCTCATTTCTAAAGAAGTTTGTTTAGAAAAGAAACATCTTTAGTACCTAACACTGTACTGGGGAAATAAGTTAATGGGCTTCTAGGAATCATTTTAATTTCTACAAAGAAGGTTGAGTGCAGCAAGTTCAAACTTTCCTCGTTAATGTAATCTCAAAAGATGGCCAAGTTAGAAGATTCGCCTCATTTGTAAAGTACTTTTTTGAGAAAACAAACATCTTCATTACTGAACATTGTACTGTGTGAAATAAGCACATTCGGTTCTCGGAATCTGTTGCTTTCCTACAAAGAAGGTTGAGTGCAGCAAGTTCAAACTTTCCTTGTTAATGTAATCTAAAAAGATGGCCAAGTTAGGAGATTCACCTCATTTGTAAAGTAGTTTGTTGAGAAAACAAACATCTTCATTCCCGAACATTGTTCTGTGTGAAATAAGCTCATTCGGTTCTAGGAATCAGTTGCTTTCCTACAAAGAAGCTTGAGTGCAGCAAGTTCAAACTTTCCTTGTTAATGTAATCTGAAAAGATGCACTACTTAGTAGATTGGCCTCATTACTAAAGTAGTTTGTTTAGAAAACAAACATCTTCATTACCGAACACTGTACTGTGTGAAATAAGGTAATTCACTTCTAGGAATCAGTTTAATTTCTACGAAGAAGGTTGAGTGCAGCAAGTTCAAACTTTCCTTGTTAATGTAATCTCAAAAGATCGCCAAGTTAGAAGATTCGCCTCATTTGTAAAGTACTTTGTTGAGAAAACAAACATCTTCATTGTTCTAACATTGTACTGTGTGAAATAAGCTCATTCGGATCTAGGAATCAGTTGCTTTCCTACAAAGAAGGTTGAGTGCAGCAAGTTCAAACTTTCCTTGTTAATATAATCTAAAAAGATGGCCAAGTTAGTAGATTCGACTCACTTGTAAAGTACTTTGTTGAGAAAACAAACATCTTCATTGCCGAACATTGTACTGTGTGAAATAAGCTCATTCGGTTCTAAGAATTCGTTGCTTTCCTGCAAAGAAGGTTGAGTGTAGCAAGGTCAAACTTTCCTTGTTAATGTAATCTGAAAGATGCACAACATAGTAGATTGGCCTCATTTCTAAAGGAGTTTCCTTAGAAAACAAACATCTTCATTCCCGAACACTGTACTGTGTGAAATAAGTTAATTCGCTTCTAGGAATCAGTTTAAATTCTACGAAGAAGGTTGAGTGCAGCAAGTTCAAACTTTAGTTGTTAATGTAATCTGAACAGATGCACAACGTAGTAGATTGGCCTCATTTCTAAAGTAGTTTCTTTAGAAAAGAAACATCTTCAGTACCGAACACTGTACTGTGTGAAATAAGTTAATTCGCTTCTAGGAATCAGTTTAATTTCTACGATGAAGGTTGAGTGCAGCAAGTTCAAACTTTCCTTGTTAATGTAATCTAAAAAGATGGCCAAGTTAGTAGATTCGCCTCATTTGTAAAGTAGTTTGTTGAGAAAACAAACATCTTCATTGCCGAACATTGTTCTGTGTGAAATAAGCTCATTCGGTTCTAGGAATCAGTTGCTTTCCTACAAAGAAGGTTGAGTGCAGCAAGTTCAAACTTTCCTTGTTAATGTAATCTAAAAAGATGCACCACTTAGTAGATTGGCCTCATTGCTAAAGTAGTTTGTTTAGAAAACAAAATCTTCATTACCAAACACTGTACTGTGTGAAATAAGTTAATTCGGTTCTAGGAATCATTTTAATTTCTACTAAGAAGATTGAGTGCAGCAAGTTCAAACTTTCCTTGTTAATGTAATCTCAAAAGATGGCCAAGTTAGAACATTCGCCTCATTTGTAAAGTACTTTGTTGAGAAAACAAACATCTTCATTGCCGAACATTGTACTGTGTGAAATAAGCTCATTCGGTTCTAGGAATCATTTTCTTTCCTACAAAGAAGGTTGAGTGCAGAAAGTTCAAACTTTCCTTGTTAATGTAATCTGAAAAGATGCACAACGTAGTAGATTGGCGTCATTTCTAAAGTAGTTTCTTTAGAAAAGAAACATCCTCAGTACCGAACACTGTACTGTGTGAAATAAGTTAATTCGATTCTAGCAATCAGTTAAATTTCTACGAAGAAGGTTGAGTGCAGCAAGTTCAAACTTTCCTACTTTGTGTAATCTAACAAGATGTATAAGTTAGTGGATTTGGCTCATTTCTAAAGAAGTTTGTTTAGAAAAGAAACATCTTTAGTACCTAACACTGTACTGGGGGAAATAAGTTAATTCGCTTCTAGGAATCATTTTAATTTCTACGAAGAAGGTTGAGTGCAGCAAGTTCAAACTTTCCTCGTTAATGTAATCTCAAAAGATGGCCAAGTTAGAAGATTCGCCTCATTTGTAAAGTACTTTTTTGAGAAAACAAACATCTTCATTACTGAACATTGTACTGTGTGAAATAAGCACATTCGGTTCTCGGAATCTGTTGCTTTCCTACAAAGAAGGTTGAGTGCAGCAAGTTCAAACTTTCCTTGTTAATGTAATCTAAAAAGATGGCCAAGTTAGGAGATTCACCTCATTTGTAAAGTAGTTTGTTGAGAAAACAAACATCTTCATTCCCGAACATTGTTCTGTGTGAAATAAGCTCATTCGGTTCTAGGAATCAGTTGCTTTCCTACAAAGAAGCTTGAGTGCAGCAAGTTCAAACTTTCCTTGTTAATGTAATCTGAAAAGATGCACTACTTAGTAGATTGGCCTCATTACTAAAGTAGTTTGTTTAGAAAACAAACATCTTCATTACCGAACACTGTACTGTGTGAAATAAGGTAATTCACTTCTAGGAATCAGTTTAATTTCTACGAAGAAGGTTGAGTGCAGCAAGTTCAAACTTTCCTTGTTAATGTAATCTCAAAAGATCGCCAAGTTAGAAGATTCGCCTCATTTGTAAAGTACTTTGTTGAGAAAACAAACATCTTCATTGCCGAACATTGTACTGTGTGAAATAAGCTCATTCGGATCTAGGAATCAGTTGCTTTCCTACAAAGAAGGTTGAGTGCAGCAAGTTCAAACTTTCTAGTTTGTTAATATAATCTAAAAGATGGCCAAGTTAGTAGATTCGACTCATTTGTAAAGTACTTTGTTGAGAAAACAAACATCTTCATTTTAACATTGTACTGTGTGAAATAAGCTCATTCTGTTCTAAGAATTCACTTGCTTTCCTGCAAAGAAGGTTGAGTGTTGTCAAACTTTCCTTGTTAATGTAATCTGAAAGATGCACAACATAGTAGATTGCCTCATTTCTAAAGGAGTTTCCTTAGAAAACAAACATCTTCATTCCCGAACACTGTACTGTGTGAAATAAGTTAATTCGCTTCTAGGAATCAGTTTAAATTCTACAAAGAAGGTTGAGTGCAGCAAGTTCAAACTTTTAGTTGTTAATGTAATCTGAACAGATGCACAAGTTAGTAGATTGGCCTCATTTGTAAAGTAGTTTCTTTAGAAAAGAAACATCTTCATTACCGAACACTGTACTGTGTGAAATGGTTTCTAGGAATCAGTTTAATTTCTACAAAGAAGGTTGAGTGCAGCAAGTTCAAACTTTCCTTGTTAATGTAAAAAAAGATCTGTTAGAAGATTCGCCTCATTTGTACTTTTGTTGAGAAAACAAACATCTTCATTGCTGAACATTGTACTGTGTGAAATAAGCTCAGTTCTAAGAATTTCCTGCAAAGAAGGTTGAGTGCAGCAAGTTCAAACTTTCCTTGTTAATGTAATCTGAAAAAGATGCACAACTTAGTAGATTGCCTCATTTCATTTCTAAAGTAGTTTGTTTAGAAAACAAACATCTTCATTTCTAAACACTGTACTTGTGAAAAAGCTATTTCGCTTCTAGGAATTCAACAAAGAAGGTTGAGTGCAGCAAGTTCAAACATTGTAACTGAACAAGATGTGAAATAATTTCTAAAGTAGTTTCTGAGAAAAGAAACATCTTCTAGGAATCAGTGAAATTGCTTTATGTTCTAGAATGAAAGAAGGTTGAGTGCAGCAAGTTCAAACTTTCCTTGTTAATGTAATCTAAAAAGATGTACATGTTAGAAGATTCGCCTCATTTCTAAAGTAGTTTGTTGAGAAAACAAACATCTTCATTGCTGAACATTGTACTGTGTGAAATAAGCTAATTCGGTTCTAGGAATCATTTTTATTTCTATAAAGAAGGTTGAGTGCAGCAAGTTCAAACTTTCCTTGTTAATGTAATCTAAAAAGATGCACAACTTAGTGGATTGGCCTCATTTCTAAAGTAGTTTGTTAGAAAACAAACATCTTCCTACATTGTACTATGTGAAATGAGCTAATTCTAGGAATCACTTGCTTTCTACAAAAAAGGTTGAAACTTCCTCTTTGTGTAATCTAACAAGATGTACAAGTTAGTGGATTCTCCTCATTTCTAAAGTAGTTTCTTTAGAAAAGAAACATCTTCATTACCGAACACTGTACTGTGTCAAATAAGTTAATTCGCTTCTAGGAATCATTTTTATTTCTACTAAGAAGATTGAGTGCAGCAAGTTCAAACTTTCCTTGTTAATGTAATCTCAAAAGATGGCCAAGTTACAAGATTCGCCTCATTTGTAAAGTACTTTGATGAGAAAACAAACATCTTCATTGCCGAACATTGTACTGTGTGAAATAAGCTCATTAGGTTCTAGGAATCAGTTGCTTTCCTACAAAGAAGGTTGAGTGCAGCAAGTTCAAACTTTCCTTGTTAATGTAATCTAAAAAGATGCACAAGTTAGTAGATTCGCCTCATTTGTAAAGTAGTTTGTTTAGAAAACAAACATCTTCATTGCCGAACATTGTTCTGTGTGAAATAAGCTCATTCGGTTCTAGGAATCAGTTGCTTTCCTACAAAGAAGGTTGAGTGCAGCAATTCAAACTTTCCTTGTTAATGTAATCTGAAAAGATGCACAACTAGTAGATTGGCCTCATTTCTAAAGTAGTTTGTTTAGAAAACAAACATCTTCGAACACTGTACTATGTGAAATGAGCTAGTTCGATTCTAGGAATCACTTGCTTTCCTACGAAGAAGGTTGAGTGCAGCAAGTTCAAACTTTCCTACTTTGTGTAATCTAAAAGAAGTACAAGTTAGTGGATTCGCCTCATTTCTAAAGTAGTTTCTTTAGAAAAGAAACATCTTCAGTACCGAACACTGTACTGTGTGAAATAAGTTAATTCGCTTCTAGGAATCATTTTAATTTCTACGAAGAAGGTTGAGTGCAGCAAGTTCAAACTTTCCTTGTTAATGTAATCTCAAAAGATTGCCAAGTTAGAAGATTTGCCTCATTTGTAAAGTACTTTGTTGATCAAACAAACATCTTCATTGCCGAACATTGTACTGCGTGAAATAAGCTCATTTGGTTCTAGGAATCAGTTGCTTTCCTACAAAGAAGGTTGAGTGCAGCAAGTTCAAACTTTCCTTGTTAATGTAATCTTAAAAGATGGCCAAGTTAGTAGATTCGCCTCATTTGTAAAGTAGTTTGTTGAGAAAACAAACATCTTCATTGCCGAACATTGTTCTGTTTGAAATAAGCTCATTCGGTTCTAGGAATCAGTTGCTTTCCTACAAAGAAGGTTGAGTGCAGCAAGTTCAAACTTTCTTTGTTTATGTAATCTGAAAAGATGCACAACTTAGTAGATTGGCCTCATTACTAAAGTAGTTTGTTTAGAAAACAAACATCTTCATTACCGAACACTGTACTGTGTGAAATAAGTTAATTCGCTTCTAGGAATCAGTTTAATTTCTACGAAGAAGGTTGAGTGCAGCAAGTTCAAACATTCCTTGTTAATGTAATCTCAAAAGATAGCCAAGTTAGAAGATTCCCCTCATTTGTAAAGTACTTTGTTGAGAAAACAAACATCTTCATTGCCGAACATTGTACTGTGTGAAATAAGCTCATTCGGATCTAGGAATCAGTTGCTTTCCTACAAAGAAGGCTGAGTGCAGCAAGTTCAAACTTTCCTTGTTAATATAATCTAAAAAGATGGCCAAGTTAGTAGATTCGACTCACTTGTAAAGTACTTTGTTGAGAAAACAAACATCTTCATTGCCAAACATTGTACTGTGTGAAATAAGCTCATTCGGTTCTAGGAATCCGTTGCTTTCCTGCAAAGAAGGTTGAGTGTAGCAAGTTCAAACTTTCCTTGTTAATGTAATCTGAAAGATGCACAACATAGTAGATTGGCCTCATTTCTAAAGTAGTTTCTTTAGAAAACAAACATCTTCATTACCGAACACTGTACTGTGTGAAATAAGTTAATTCGCTTCTAGGTATCAGTTTAAATTCTACGAAGAAGGTTGAGTGCAGCAAGTTCAAACTTTACTTGTTAATGTAATCTGAACAGATGCACAACGTAGTAGATTGGCCTCATTTCTAAAGTAGTTTCTTTAGAAAAGAAACATCTTCAGTACCGAACACTGTACTATGTGAAATAAGTTAATTCGCTGCTAGGAATTAGTTTAATTTCTACGAAGAAGGTTGAGTGCAGCAAGTTCAAACTTTCCTTGTTAATGTAATCTAAAAAGATGGCCAAGTTAGAAGATTCGCCTCATTTGTAAAGTACTTTGTTGAGAAAACAAACCTCTTCATTGCTGACATTGTACTGTGTGAAATAAGCTCATTCGGTTCTAGGAATCAGTTGCTTTCCTACAAAGAAGGTTGAGTGCAGCATGTTCAAACTTTCCTTGTTAATGTCATCTAAAAACATGCACAACTTAGTAGATTGTCCTCATTTCTAAAGTAGTTTGTTTAGAAAACAAACATCTTCATTACCGTACACTGTACTATGTGAAAAGAGCTGGTTCTATTCTAGGAATCAGTTGCTTTCCTACGAAGAAGTTTGAGTGCAGCAAGTTCAAACTTTCCTACTTTGTTTAATCTAACAAGATGTACAAGTTAGTGGATTCTCCTCATTTCTAAAGTAGTTTCTTTAGAAAAGAAACATCTTCAGTACCGAACACTGTACTGTGTCAAATAAGTTAATTCGCTTCTAGGAATCATTTTAATTTCTACGAAGAAAGTTGAGTGCAGCAAGTTCAAACTTTCCTTGTTAATGTAATCTCAAAAGATGGCCAAGTTAGAACATTCGCCTCATTTGTAAAGTACTTTGTTGAGAAAACAAACATCCTCATTGCCGAAAATTGTACTGTGTGAAATAAGCTCATTGGATTCTAGGAATCAGTTGCTTTCCTACAAAGAAGGTTGAGTGCAGCAAGTTCAAACTTTCCTTGTTAATGTAATCTAAAAAGATGGCCAAGTTAGTAGATTCGCCTCATTTGTAAAGTAGTTTGTTGAGAAAACAAACATCTTCATTGCCGAACATTGTTCTGTGTGAAATAAGCTCATTCGGTTCTAGGAATCAGTTGCTTTCCTACAAAGAATGTTGAGTGCAGCAAGTTCAAACTTTCCTTGTTAATGTAATCTGAAAAGATGCACTACTTAGTAGATTGGCCTCATTACTAAAGTAGTTTGTTTAAGAAAACAAACATCTTCATTATCGAACACTGTACTGTGTGAAATAAGTTAATTCGCTTCTAGGAATCAGTTTAATTTCTACGAAGAAGGTTGAGTGCAGCAAGTTCAAACTTTCCTTGTTAATGTAATCTCAAAAGATCGCCAAGTTAGAAGATTCGCCTCATTTGTAAAGTACTTTGTTGAGAAAACAAACATCTTCATTGCCGAACATTGTACTGTGTGAAATAAGCTCATTCGGATCTAGGAATCAGTTGCTTTCCTACAAAGAAGGTTGAGTGCAGCAAGTTCAAACTTTCCTTGTTAATATAATCTAAAAAGATGGCCAAGTTAGTAGATTCGACTCACTTGGAAAGTACTTTGTTGAGAAAACAAACATCTTCATTGCCGAACATTGTACTGTGTGAAATAAGCTCATTCGGTTCTAAGAATCCGTTGCTTTCCTGCAAAGAAGGTTGAGTGTAGCAAGTTCAAACTTTCCTTGTTAATGTAATCTGAAAGATGCACAACATAGTAGATTGGCCTCATTTCTAAAGTAGTTTCTTTAGAAAACAAACATCTTCATTACCGAACACTGTACTGTGTGAAATAAGTTAATTCGCTTCTAGGAATCAGTTTAAATTCTACGAAGAAGGTTGAGTGCAGCAAGTTCAAACTTTACTTGTTAATGTAATCTGAACAGATGCACAACGTAGTAGATTGGCCTCATTTCTAAAGTAGTTTCTTTAGAAAAGAAACATCTTCAGTAGCGAACACTGTACTGTGTGAAATAAGTTAATTCGCTTCTAGGAATCAGTTTAATTTCTACGATGAAGGTTGAGTGCAGCAAGTTCAAACTTTCCTTGTTAATGTAATCTAAAAAGATGGCCATGTTTGAAGATTCGCCTCATTTGTAAAGTACTTTGTTGAGAAAACAAACATCTTCAATGCTGAACATTGTACTGTGTGAAATAAGCTCATTCGGTTCTAGGAATCTGTTGCTTTCCTACAAAGAAGGTTGAGTGCAGCAAGTTCAAACTTTCCTTGTTAATGTAATCTGAAAGATGCACAACATAGTAGATTGGCCTCATTTCTAAAGTAGTTTCTTTAGAAAAGAAACATCTTCAGTAGCGAACACTGTACTGTGTGAAATAAGTTAATTCGCTTCTAGGAATCAGTTTAATTTCTACGAAGAAGGTTGAGTGCAGCAAGTTCAAACTTTCCTTGTTAATGTAATCTAAAAAGATGGCCAAGTTAGTAGATTCGCCTCATTTGTAAAGTAGTTTGTTGAGAAAACAAACATCTTCATTGCCGAACATTGTTCTGTTTGAAATAAGCTCATTCGGTTCTAGGAATCAGTTGCTTTCCTACAAAAAAGGTTGAGTGCAGCAAGTTCAAACTTTCCTTGTTAATGTAATCTGAAAAGATGCACAACTTAGTAGATTGGCCTCATTACTAAAGTAGTTTGTTTAGAAAACAAACATCTTCATTACCGAACACTGTACTGTGTGAAATAAGTTAATTCGCTTCTAGGAATCAGTTTAATTTCTACGAAGAAGGTTGAGTGCAGCAAGTTCAAACATTCCTTGTTAATGTAATCTCAAAAGATCGCCAAGTTAGAAGATTCCCCTCATTTGTAAAGTACTTTGTTGAGAAAACAAACATCTTCATTGCCGAATATTGTACTGTGTGAAATAAGCTCATTCGGATCTAGGAATCAGTTGCTTTCCTACAAAGAAGGTTGAGTGCAGCAAGTTCAAACTTTCCTTGTTAATATAATGTAAAAAGATGGCCAAGTTAGTAGATTCGACTCACTTGTAAAGTACTTTGTTGAGAAAACAAACATCTTCATTGCCAAACATTGTACTGTGTGAAATAAGCTCATTCGGTTCTAGGAATCCGTTGCTTTCCTGCAAAGAAGGTTGAGTGTAGCAAGTTCAAACTTTCCTTGTTAATGTAATCTGAAAGATGCACAACATAGTAGATTGGCCTCATTTCTAAAGTAGTTTCTTTAGAAAACGAACATCTTCATTACCGAACACTGTACTGTGTGAAATAAGTTAATTCGCTTCTGGGTATCAGTTTAAATTCTACGAAGAAGGTTGAGTGCAGCAAGTTCAAACTTTAGTTGTTAATGTAATCTGAACAGATGCACAACGTAGTAGATTGGCCTCATTTCTAAAGTAGTTTCTTTAGAAAAGAAACATCTTCAGTACCGAACACTGTACTATGTGAAATAAGTTAATTCGCTGCTAGGAATTAGTTTAATTTCTACGATGAAGGTTGAGTGCAGCAAGTTCAAACTTTCCTTGTTAATGTAATCTAAAAAGATGGCCAAGTTAGAAGATTCGCCTCATTTGTAAAGTACTTTGTTGAGAAAACAAACATCTTCATTGCCGAACATTGTACTGTGTGAAATAAGCTCATTCGGATCTAGGAATCAGTTGCTTTCCTACAAAGAAGGTTGAGTGCAGCAAGTTCAAACTTTCCTTGTTAATATAATCTAAAAAGATGGCCAAGTTAGTAGATTCGACTCACTTGTAAAGTACTTTGTTGAGAAAACAAACATCTTCATTGCCGAACATTGTACTGTGTGAAATAAGCTCATTCGGTTCTAGGAATCACTTGCTTTTCCTGCAAAGAAGGTTGAGTGTAGCAAGTTCAAACTTTCCTTGTTAATGTAATGAAAAAGATGCACAAACATAGTAGATTGGCCTCATTTCTAAAGTAGTTTCTTTAGAAAACAAACATCTTCATTACCGAACACTGTACTGTGTGAAATAAGTTAATTCTGTTCTAGGAATCAGTTTTCCTAAGAAGAAGGTTGAGTGCAGCAAGTTCAAACTTTACTTGTTAATGTAATCTGAACAGATGCACAACGTAGTAGATTGGCCTCATTTCTAAAGTAGTTTCTTTAGAAAAGAAACATCTTCAGTTGCTTGAACACTGTACTGTGAAATAAGTTAATTAAGCTTCTAGGAATCTGTTTAATTTCTACAAAGAAGGTTGAGTGCAGCAAGTTCAAACTTTCCTTGTTAATGTAATCTAAAAAGATCGCCAAGTTAGAGGATTCGCCTCATTTGTAAAGTACTTTGTTGAGAAAGCAAACATCTTCATTGCCGAACATTGTACTGTGTGAAATAAGCTCATTCGGTTCTAGGAATCAGTTGCTTTCCTACAAAGAAGGTTGAGTGCAGCAAGTTCAAACTTTCCTTGTTAATGTAATCTGAAAAGATGCACAACTTAGTAGATTGGCCTGATTTCTAAAGTAGTTTGTTTAGAAAACAAACATCTTCATTACGAACACTGTGCTATGTGAAATGAGCTAGTACGATTCTAGGAATCACTTGCTTTCCTACGAGTAGTGTTGAGTGCAGCAAGTTCAAACTTTCCTAGTTGGTGTAATCTAACAAGATGTAAAAGTTGTGGATTCGGCTCATTTCTAAAGTAGTTTCTTTAGAAAACATACATCTTCAGTACCGAACACTGTACTGTGTGAAAGAAGTTAATTCGCTTCTAGGAATCAGTTGCTTTCCTACAAAGAAGGTTGAGTGCAGGAAGTTCAAACTTTCCTTGTTAACGTAATCTAAAAACATGGCCAAGTTAGTAGATTCGCCTCATTTGTAACGTAGTTTGTTGAGAAAATTAAGATCTTTATTGCCGAACATTGTACTGTGAGAAATAAGCTCATTCGGTTGTAGGAACCAGTTGCTTTCCTACAAAGAAGGTTGAGTGCAACAACTTCAAACTTTCCTTGTTAATGTAATCTAAAAAGATGTCCAAGTTAGTAGATTCACCTCATTTCTAAAGTAGTTTCTTTAGAAAACAAACCTAAATTGCCAAACTTTGTACTTTGTGAAATGAGCTAATTCAGTTCTAGGAATCAGTTTACTTTCTACGAAAATGGTTGAGTTTAGCAAGTTCAAACTTTCCTTGTTAATGGGGTCTGAAAAGATGTCCCAGTTATTAGATTTGCCTCATTGGTAAAGTAGTTTGTTGAAAAAACAAACATCTTAATTGCCGAACATTGTACTGTGTGAACAAAGCTAATTTAGTTCTAGAATTCAGTTGCTTTCCTACAAAGAAGGTTGAATGTAGCCAGTTCAAACTTTCCTTGTTAATATAACCTAAAAAGATGCACGACTTAGTAGATTGGCCTCATTTCTAAAGTAGTTTCATTAGAGAAGAAACATCTTCAGTAGCGAACACTGTACTGTGTGAAATGAGTTAATTCGCTTCTACGAGGCAGTTTAATTTCTACGAAGATGGTTGAGTGCAGGAAGTTCAAACTTTCCTAGTTTGTGTAATCTAACAAGATGTACAAGTTAGTGGATTCGAATCATTTCTAAATTAGTTTCTTTAGAAAACAAACATCTTCAGTACTCTAACATTGTACTGTGTGAAATAAGTTAATTCGGTTCTAGGAATCAGGTGCTTTCCTACAAAGAAGGTTGAGTGCAGCAAGTTCAAACTTTCCTTGTTAATGTAATCTAAAAAGATGGCCACGTTAGTAGATTCCACTCATTTGTACAGTAGTTTGTTGAGAAAACAAACATCTTCATTGCCGAACATTGTTCTGTGTGAAATAAGCTAATTCGGTTCTAGGAATCAGTTGCTTTCCTACAAAGAAGGTTGAGTACAGCAAGTTCAAACTTTCCTTATTAATGTAATCTAAAATGATGGCCAAGTTCGTAGATTTGACTCATTTGTAAAGTAGTTTGTTGAGAAAACAAACATCTTCATTGCCGAATATTGTACTGTGTGAAATAAGCTCATTCGGTTCTAGGAATCAGTTGCTTTCCTACAAAAGAAGGTTGAGTGCAGCAACTTCAAACTTTCCTTGTTAATGTAATCTAAAAGATGGCCAAATTAGTAGACTCGACTCAATTGTAAAGTAGTTTGTTGAGAAAACAAATATCTTCATTGTTTAACATTGTACTGTGTGAAATAAGCTCATTCGGTTCTAGGAATCAGTTGCTTTCCTACAAAGAAGGTTGAGTGCAGCAAGTTCAAACTTTCCTTCTTAATGTAAGCTGAAAAGATGCACAAGTTAGTAGATTGGCCTCATTTCTAAAGCAGTTTCTTTAGAAAACAAACATCTTCATTGCCGAACATTGTACGGTGTGAAATAAGCTCATTCGGTTCTAGGAATCAGTTGCTTTCCTACAAAGAAGGTTGAGTGCAGCAACTTCAAACTTTCCTAGTTAATGTAATCTAAAAAGATGTACAAGTTAGTAGATTCGCCTCATTTGTAAAGTAGTTTGTTGAGAAAACAAACATCTTCATTGCCGAACATTGTACTGTGTGAAATAAGGTCATTCGGTTCTAGGAAACAGTTGCTTTCCTACAAAGAAGGTTGAGTGCAGCAAGTTCAAACTTTCCTTGTTTAATGTAATCTGAAAAAGATGCACAACTTAGTAGATTGGCCTCATTTCTAAAGTAGTTTGTTTAGAAAACAAACATCTTCATTACCGAACAGTGTACTATGTGAAATGAGCTAGTTTGATTCTAGGAATCACTTGCTTTCCTACAAAGAAGGTTCAGTGCAGCAAGTTCAGACTTTTTCTTACTTTGTGTAATCTAACAAGATGTACAAGTTAGTGGATTCGCCTCATTTCTAAAGTAGTTTCTTTAGAAAAGAAACATCTTCAGTACCGAACACTGTACTATGTGAAATAAGTTAATTCGCTTCTAGGAATCAGTTTAATTTCTCCGAAGAAGGTTGAGTGCAGCAAGTTCAAACTTTCCTTGTTAATGTAATCTAAAAAGATGGTCAAGTTAGAAGATTCGCCTCATTTGTAAAGTACTTTGTTGAGAAAACAAACATCTTCATTGCCGAACATTGTACTGTGTGAAATAAGCTCATTCAGTTCTAGGAATCACTTGCTTTCCTAAAAAGAAGGTTGAGTGCAGGAAGTTAAAACTTTCCTTGTTAATGTAATCTGAAAATATGCACAACTTAGTAGATTGGCCTCATTTCTAAAGTAATTTGTTTAGAAAACAAACATCTTCATTTTCGAATACTGTGCTATGTGAAATGAGCTAGTTCGATTCTAGGAATCACTTGCTTTCCTACGAAGAAGGTTGAGTGCAGCACGTTCAAACTTTCCTAGTTTATGTAATCTAACAAGATGTACAAGTTTGTGGATTCGCCTCATTTCTAAAGTAGTTTCTTTAGAAAAGAAACATCTTCAGTTGCCGAACACTGTACTGTGTGAAATAAGTTAATTAAGCTTCTAAGAATCAGTTGCTTTCCTACAAAGAAAGTTGAGTGGAGCAAGTTCAAACTTTCTTTGTTAATGTAATCTCAAAAGATGGCCAAGTTAGTAGATTTGCCTCATTTGTAAAGTAGTTTGCTGAGATAATTAATATCTTTATTGCCGAACATTGTACTGTGTGAAATAAACTCATTCGGTTCTAGGAATCAGTTGCTTTCCTACAAAGAAGGTTGAGTGCAGCAACTTTAAACTTTCCTTGTTAATGTAATCTAAAAAGATGTCCAAGTTAGTAGATTTGCCTCATTTCTAAAGTCGTTTCTTTAGAAAACAAACCTAAATTGCCAAACTTTGTACTTTGTGAAATGAGCTAATAGAGTTCTAGAAATCAGTTTACTTTCTACGAAGATGGTTGAGTTTAGCAAGTTCAAACTTTCCTTCTGAATGTGGTCTGAAAAGATGTCCAAGTTAGTAGATTTGCCTCATTGGTAAAATAGTTTGTTGAGAAAACAAACATCTTCATAGCCGAACATTGTACTGTGTGAAATAAGCTCATTCAGTTCTAGGAATCAGTTGCTTTCCTGCAATGAAGGTTGAGTGTAGCAAGTTCAAACATTAATTGTTAATGTAAATCTGAAAAGATGCACAACGTAGTAGATTGGCCTCATTTCTAAAGTAGTTTCTTAAAAAGAAACTTCATGAGTAACAAACACTGTACTGTGTGAAATATGTTAATTCGCTTCTAGGAATCAGTTTAATTTCTACGAAGAAGGTTGCGTGAAGCAAGTTCAAACCTTCCTTGTTAATGTGATCTGAAAAGATGCACAACGTAGTAGATTGGCCTCATTTCTAAAGTAGTTTCTTTAGAAAAGAAACATCTTCAGTACCGAACACTGTACTGTGTGAAATAAGTTAATTCGCTTCTAGGAATCAGTTTAATTTCTACGAAGAAGGTTGAGTGCAGCAAGTTCAAACTTTCCTTGTTAATGTAATCTAAAAAGATGGCCAAGTTAGAAGATTCGCCTCATTTGTAAAGTACTTTGTTCAGAAAACAAACATCTTCATTGCTGAACATTGTACTGTGTGAAATAAGCTCATTGGGTTCTAGGAATCAGTTGCTTTCCTACACAGAAGGTTGAGTGCAGCAAGTTCAAACTTTCCTTGTTAATGTAATCTGAAAAGATGCAGAACTTAGTAGATTGGCCTCATTTCTAAAGTAGTTTGTTTAGAAAACAAACATCTTCATTACGAACACTGTACTATGTGAAATGAGCTAGTTCGATTCTAGGAATCACTTGCTTTCCTACAGAAGAAGGTTGAGTGCAGCAAGTTCAAACTTTCCTACTTTGTGTAATCTAACAAGATGTACAAGTAAGTGGATTCGCCTCATTTCTAAAGTAGTTTATTTAGAAAAGAAACATCTTCATTGCGAACACGGTACTGTGAAATAAGTTAATTCACTTCTAGGAATCAGTTTAATTTCTACGAAGAAGGTTGAGTGCAGCAAGTTCAAACTTTCCTTGTTAATGTAATCTCAAAAGATGGCCAAGTTAGAACATTCGCCTCATTTGTAAACTACTTTGTTGAGAAAACAAACATCTTCTTTGCCGAACATTGTATGGTGTGAAATAAGCTCATTCGGTTCTAGGAATCAGTTGCTTTCCTACAAAGAAGGTTGAGTGCAGCAAGTTCAAACTTTCCTTGTTAATGTAATCTAAGAAGATGGCCAAGTTAGTAGATTCGACTCATTTGTAAAGTAGTTTGTTGAGAAAACAAACATTTTCATTGCTGGACATTGTACTGTCTGAAATAAGCTCATTTGGTTCTAGGAATCAGTTGCTTTCCTACAAAGAAGGTTGAGTGCAGCAAGTTCAAACTTTCCTACTTTGTGTAATCTAACAAGATGTACAAGTTAGTGGATTCGCCTCAGTTCTAAAGTAGTTTCTTTAGAAAAGAAACATCTTCAGTACCAAACACTGTACTGTGTGAAATAAGTTAATTCGCTTCTAGGAAACAGTTTAATTTCTACGAAGAAGGTTGAGTGCAGCAAGTTCAAACTTTCCTTGTTAATGAAATCTAAAAAGATGGCCAAGTTAGAAGATTCCCCTCATTTGTAAAGTACTTTGTCGAGAAAACAAACATATTCATTGCCGAACATTGTACTGTGTGAAATAAGCTCATACGGTTCTAGGAATCAGTTGCTTTCCTACAAAGAAGGTTGAGTGCAGCAAGTTCAAACTTTCCTACTTTGTGTAATCTAACAAGATGTACAAGTTAGTGGATTCGCCTCATTTGTAAAGTAGTTTCTTTAGAAAAGAAACATCTTCAGTACCGAAAACTGTACTGTGTGAAATAAGTTAATTCGCTTCTAGGAATCAGTTTAATTTCTACGAAAAAGGTTGAGTGCAGCAAGTTCAAACTTTCCATGTTCATGTAATCTGAAAAGATGGCCAAGTTAGAAGATTAGCCTCGTTTGTAAAGTACTTTGTTGAGAAAACAAACATCTTCATTGCCGAACATTGTACTGTGTGAAATAAGCTCATTCGTTTCTAGGAACCAGTTGCTTTCCTACAAAGAAGGTTGAGTGCAGCAAGTTCAAACTTTCCTTGTTAATGTAATCTGAAAAGATGCACAACTTAGTCGTTTGGCCTCATTTCTAAAGTAGTTTGTTTAGAAAACAAACATCTTCATTACCGAACACTGTACTATGTGAAATGAGCTAGTTCGATTCTAGGAATCACTTGCTTTCCTACGGAGAAGGTTGAGTGCAGCAAGTTCAAACTTTCCTTGTTAATGTAATCTAAAAAGATGGCCAAGTTAAAAGATTCACCTCATTTGTAAAGTAATTTGTCGAGAAAACAAACATCTTCATTGCCTAACATTGTACTGTGTGAAATAAGCTCATTCTGTTCTAGGAATGAGTTGCTTTCCTACAAAGAAGGTTGAGTGCAGCAAGTTCAAACTTTCCTTTTTAATGTAATCTGAAAAGATGCACAACGTAGTAGATTGGCCTCATTTCTAAACTAGTTTCTTTAGAAAAGAAACATATTCAGTACCGAACACTGTACTGTGTGAAATAAGTTAATTCGCTTCTAGGGATCAGTTTAATTTCTACGAAGAAGGTTGAGTGCAGCAAGTTCATACTTTCCTTGTTAATGTAATCTAAAAAGATTGCTAAGTTAGAAGATTAGCCTCATTTGTAAAGTACTTTGTTGAAAATAGAAACAACTTCATTGCCGAACATAGTACTGTGTGAAATAAGCTCATTCGGATCTAGGAATCAGTTACTTTCCTACAAAGAAGGTTGAGTGCAGCAAGTTCAAACTTTCCTTGTTAATGTAATCTGAAAAGATGGACAACGTAGTATATTGGCCTCATTTCTTAAGTAGTTTCTTTAGAAAAGAAACATCTTCAGTACCGAACACTGTACTGTGTGAAATAAGTTAATTCGCTTCTAGGAATCAGTTTAATTTCTACGAAGAAGGTGGAGTGCAGCAAGTTCAAACTTTCCTTGTTAATGTAATCTAAAAAGATGGCCAAGTTAGAAGATTCGCCTCATTTGTAAAGTACTTTGTTCAGAAAACAAACATCTTCATTGCTGAACATTGTACTGTGTGAAATAAGCTCATTGGGTTCTAGGAATCAGTTGCTTTCCTACACAGAAGGTTGAGTGCAGCAAGTTCAAACTTTCCTTGTTAATGTAATCTGAAAAGATGCAGAACTTAGTAGATTGGCCTCATTTCTAAAGTAGTTTGTTTAGAAAACAAACATCTTCATTACCGAACACTGTACTATGTGAAATGAGCTAGTTCGATTCTCGGAATCACTTGCTTTCCTACGAAGAAGGTTGAGTGCAGCAAGTTCAAACTTTCCTACTTTGTGTAATCTAACAAGATGTACAAGTAAGTGGATTCGCCTCATTTCTAAAGTAGTTTATTTAGAAAAGAAACATCTTCAGTACCGAACACGGTACTGTGTGAAATAAGTTAATTCACTTCTAGGAATCAGTTTAATTTCTACGAAGAAGGTTGAGTGCAGCAAGTTCAAACTTTCCTTGTTAATGTAATCTCAAAAGATGGCCAAGTTAGAACATTCGCCTCATTTGTAAACTACTTTGTTGAGAAAACAAACATCTTCTTTGCCGAACATTGTATGGTGTGAAATAAGCTCATTCGGTTCTAGGAATCAGTTGCTTTCCTACAAAGAAGGTTGAGTGCAGCAAGTTCAAACTTTCCTTGTTAATGTAATCTAAGAAGATGGCCAAGTTAGTAGATTCGACTCATTTGTAAAGTAGTTTGTTGAGAAAACAAACATTTTCATTGCTGGACATTGTACTGTCTGAAATAAGCTCATTTGGTTCTAGGAATCAGTTGCTTTCCTACAAAGAAGGTTGAGTGCAGCAAGTTCAAACTTTCCTACTTTGTGTAATCTAACAAGATGTACAAGTTAGTGGATTCGCCTCAGTTCTAAAGTAGTTTCTTTAGAAAAGAAACATCTTCAGAACCAAACACTGTACTGTGAAATAAGTTAATTCGCTTCTAGGAAACAGTTTAATTTCTACGAAGAAGGTTGAGTGCAGCAAGTTCAAACTTTCCTTGTTAATGAAATCTAAAAAGATGGCCAAGTTAGAAGATTCCCCTCATTTGTAAAGTACTTTGTCGAGAAAACAAACATATTCATTGCCGAACATTGTACTGTGTGAAATAAGCTCATACGGTTCTAGGAATCAGTTGCTTTCCTACAAAGAAGGTTGAGTGCAGCAAGTTCAAACTTTCCTACTTTGTGTAATCTAACAAGATGTACAAGTTAGTGGATTCCTCATTTTAAAAAGTAGTTTCTTTAGAAAGAAACATCTTCAGTACCAAAAACTGTACTGTGTGAAATAAGTTAATTAAGCTTCTAGGAATCAGTTTAATTTCTACGAAAAAAGGTTGAGTGCAGCAAGTTCAAACTTTCCATGTTCATGTAATCTACAAAAAAGATGGCCAAGTTAGAAGATTAGCCTCGTTTGTAAAGTACTTTGTTGAGAAAACAAACATCTTCATTGCCGAACATTGTACTGGGTGAAATAAGCTCATTCGTTTCTAGGAACCAGTTGCTTTCCTACAAAGAAGGTTGAGTGCAGCAAGTTCAAACTTTCCTTGTTAATGTAATCTGAAAAGATGCACAACTTAGTCGTTTGGCCTCATTTCTAAAGTAGTTTGTTTAGAAAACAAACATCTTCATTACCGAACACTGTACTATGTGAAATGAGCTAGTTCGATTCTAGGAATCACTTGCTTTCCTACGGAGAAGGTTGAGTGCAGCAAGTTCAAACTTTCCTTGTTAATGTAATCTAAAAAGATGGCCAAGTTAAAAGATTCACCTCATTTGTAAAGTAATTTGTCGAGAAAACAAACATCTTCATTGCCGAACATTGTACTGTGTGAAATAAGCTCATTCTGTTCTAGGAATGAGTTGCTTTCCTACAAAGAAGGTTGAGTGCAGCAAGTTCAAACTTTCCTTTTTAATGTAATCTGAAAAGATGCACAACGTAGTAGATTGGCCTCATTTCTAAACTAGTTTCTTTAGAAAAGAAACATATTCAGTACCGAACACTGTACTGTGTGAAATAAGTTAATTCGCTTCTAGGGATCAGTTTAATTTCTACGAAGAAGGTTGAGTGCAGCAAGTTCATACTTTCCTTGTTAATGTAATCTAAAAAGATTGCTAAGTTAGAAGATTAGCCTCATTTGTAAAGTACTTTGTTGAAAATAGAAACAACTTCATTGCCGAACATAGTACTGTGTGAAATAAGCTCATTCGGATCTAGGAATCAGTTACTTTCCTACAAAGAAGGTTGAGTGCAGCAAGTTCAAACTTTCCTTGTTAATGTAATCTGAAAAGATGGACAACGTAGTATATTGGCCTCATTTCTTAAGTAGTTTCTTTAGAAAAGAAACATCTTCAGTACCGAACACTGTACTGTGTGAAATAAGTTAATTCGCTTCTAGGAATCAGTTTAATTTCTACAAAGAATGTTGAGTGCAGCAAGTTCAAACTTTCCTTGTTAATGTAATCTAAAAAGATGGCCAAGTTAGAAGATTCGCCTCATTTGTAAAGTACTTTGTTGAGAAAACAAACATCTTTATTGCCGAACATAGAACTGTGTGAAATAAGCTCATTCAGTTCTAGGAATCAGTTGCTTTCCTACAAAGAAGGTTGAGTGCAGCAAGTTCAAACTTTCCTTGTTAATGTAATCTGAAAAGATGCACAACTTAGTAGATTGGCCGCAATTGTAAAGTAATTTGTTTAGAAAACAAACATCTTCATTACCGAACACTGTACTATGTGAAATGAGCTAGTTCGATTCTAGGAATCACTTGCTTTCCTACTTAGAAGGTTGAGTGCAGCAAGTTCAAACTTTCCTACTTTATGTAAACTAATAAGATGTACAAGTTAGTGTATTAAGCCTCATTTCTAAAGTAGTTTCTTTAGAAAAGAAACATCTTCAGTACGAACACTGTACTGTGTGAAATAAGTTAATTAGCTTCTAGGAATCAGTTTTATTTCTATGAAGAAGGTTGAGTGCAGCAAGTTCAAACTTTCCTTGTTAATGTAATCTAAAAAGATGGCCAAGTTAGAAGATTGCGCATTTGTAAAGTACTTTGTTGAGGAAACAAACATCTTCATTGCCGAACATTATACTGTGTGATATAAGCTCATTCGATTCTCGAATCAGTTGCTTTCCTACAAAGAAGGTTGAGTGCAGCAAGTTCAAACTTTCCTTGTTAATGTAATCTGAAAAGATGCACAACTTAGTAGATTGGCTCTCATTTCTAAAGTAGTTTGTTTAGAAAACAAACATCTTCATTACTCTAACACTGTGCTGTGTGAAATGAGCTACTTCGATTCTAGGAATCACTTGCTTTCCTACGAAGAAAGTTGAGTGCAGCAAGTTCAAACCTTCGTACTTTGTGTAATCTAACAAGATGTACAAGTTAGTGTATTCGCCTCATTTCTAAAGTAGTTTCTTTAGAAAAGAAACATCTTCAGTATTTTAACACTGTACTGTGTGAAATAAGTTAATTCGCTTCTAGGAACCAGTTTTATTTCTACGAAGAAGGTTGAGTGCAGCAAGTTCAAACTTTCCTTGTTAATGTAATCTAACAAGATGGCCAAGTTAGAAGATTCGCCTCATTTGTAAAGTACTTTGTTGAGAAAACAAACATCTTCATTGCCGAACATTGTACTGTGTGAAATAAGCTCATTCGGTTCTAGGAATCAGTTGCTTTCCTACAAAGAAGGTTGAGTGCAGCAAGTTCAAACTTTCCTTGTTAATGTAATCTGAAAAGATACACAACTTAGTAGATTGGCCTAGTAGTTTGTTTAGAAAACAAACATCTTCATTACCGAACACTGTGCTATGTGAAATGAGCTAGTTCGATTCTAGGAATCAGTTGCTTTTCTACAAAGAAGGTTGAGTGCAGCATGTTCAAACTTTCCTTGTTAATGTAATCGAAAAAGATGGCCAAGTTAGAAGATTCGCCTCATTTGTAAAGTAGTTTGTTGAGAAAATTAACATCTTTATTGCCGAACATTGTAATGTGTCAATTAAGCTCATTCGGTTCTAGGAATCAGTTGCTTTCCTACAAAGAAGGTTGAGTGCAGCAAGTTGAAACTTTCCTTGTTAATGCAATCTAAAAAGATGGCCAAGTTAGTAGATTCAACTCATTTGTAAAGTAGTTTGTTGAGAAGCAAACATCTTCATTGCCGAACATTGTACTGTGAAATAAGCTCATTCGGTTCTAGGAATCAGTTGCTTTCCTACAAAGAAGGTTGAGTGCAGCAAGTTCAAACTTTCCTTGTTAATGTAATCTGAAAAGGCGCTCAACGTAGTAGATTGGCCTCATTTCTAAAGTAGTTTCTTTAGAAAAGAAACATCTTCAGTACCCAACACTGTACTGTGTGAAATAAGTTAATTCGCTTCTAGGAATCAGTTTAATTTCTACGAAGAAGGTTGAGTGCAGCAAGTTCAAACTTTCCTTGTTAATGTAATCTCAAAAGATGGCCAACTTAGAACATTCGCCTCATTTGCAAAGTACTTTGTTGAGAAAACAAACATCTTCTTGTTTAACATTGTACTGTGGAAATAAGCTCATTCGGTTCTAGAAGCAGTTGCTTTCCTACAAAGAAGGTTGAGTGCAGCAAGTTCAAACTTTCCTTGTTAATGTAATCTAAAAAGATGCACAACTTAGTAGATTGGCCTCATTTCTAAAGTAGTTTGTTTAGAAAACAAACATCTTCATTACCGAACTCTGCACTATGTGAAATGAGCTAGTTCGATCCTAGGAATCACTTGCTTTCCTACGAAGAAGGTTGAGTGCAGCAAGTTCAAACTTTCCTTGTTAATGTAATCTAAGAAGATGGCCAAGTTAGTAGATTCGACTCATTTGTAAAGTAGTTTGTTGAGAAAACAAACATCTTCATTGCTGAATATTGTACTGTGTGAAATAAGCTCATTGGGTTCTGGGAATCAGTTGCTTTCCTACAAACAAGGTTGAGTGCAGCAAGTTCAAACTTTCTTTGTTAATGTAATCTGAAAAGATGCACAATTTAGTAGATTGCCCTCATTTCTAACGTAGGTTGTTTAGAAAACAAACATCTTCATTACCGAACACTGTACTATGTGAAATGAGCTAGTTCGATTCTAGGTATCACTTGCTTTCCTACGAAGACGGTTGAGTGCAGCAAGTTCATACTTTCCTACTTTGTGTAATCTAACAAGATGTACAAGTTAGTGGATTTGCCTCATTTCTAAAGTAGTTTCTTTAGAAAAGAAACATCTTCAGTACCGAACACTGTACTGTGTGAAATAAGTTAATTCGCTTCTAGGAATCAGTTGCTTTCCTACAAAGAAGGTTGAGTGCAGCAAGTTCAAACTTTCCTTGTTAATGTAATCTCAAAAGATGGCCAAGTTAGTAGATTCGCCTCATTTGTAAAGTAGTTTGTTCAGAAAACAAACATCTTCATTGCCGAACATTGTACTGTGTGAAATAAGCTCATTGGGTTCTAGGAATCAGTTGCTTTCCTACAAAGAAGGTTGAGTGCAGCAAGTTCAAACTTTCCTTGTTAATATAATCTGAAAAGACGCACAACCTCCTAGATTGGCCTCATTTCTAAATTAGTTTGTTTAGAAAACAAACATCTTCATTACCGAACACTGTACTATGTGAAATGAGCTAGTTCGATTCTAGGAATCACTTGCTTTCCTACGAAGAAGGTTGAGTGCAGCAAGTTCAAACTTTCCTACTTTGGTAATCTAACAAGATGTACAAGTTAGTGGATTCGCCTCATTTCTAAAGTAGTTTCTTTAGAAAAGAAACATCTTCAGTACCGAACACTGTACTGTGTGAAATAAGTTATTAGGTTCTAGGAATCAGGTGCTTTCCTACAAAGAAGGTTGAGTGCAGCAAGTCAAACTTTCCTTGTTAATGTAATCTAACAAGATGGCCAAGTTAGTAGATTCTACTCATTTGTAAAGTAGTTTGTTGAGAAAACAAACATCTTCATTGCCGAACATTGTACTGTGTGAAATGAGCTCATTCGGTTCTAGGAAACAGTTGCTTTCCTACAAAGAAGGTTGAGTGCAGCAACTTCAAACTTTCCTTGTTCATTAAATCTAAAAAGATGGCCAAGTTAGTAGATACGACTCAATTGTAAAGTAGTTTGTTGAGAAAACAAACATCTTCATTGCCGAACATTGTACTGTGTGAAATAAGCTCATTCGGTTCTAGGAATCAGTTGCTTTCCTACAAAGAAGGTTGAGTGCAGCAAGTTCAAACTTTCCCTGTTAATGTAATCTGAAAAGATGCACAACGTAGTAGATTGGTCTCATTTCTAAAGTAGTTTCTTTAGAAAAGAAACATCTTCAGTACCGAACACTTTACTGTGTGAAATAAGTTAATTCGCTTCTAGGAATCATCTTAATTTCTACGAAGAAAGTTGAGTGCAGCAAGTTCAAAGTTTCCTTGTTAATGTAATCTAAAAAGATGGCCAAGTTAGAAGATTCGCCACATTTGTAAAGTACTTTGTTGAGAAAACAAACATCTTCATTGCCGAACATTGTACTGTGTGAAATAAGCTCATTCCGTTCTAGGAATCAGTTGCTTTCCTACAAAGAAGGTTGATTTCAACAACTTCAATCTTTCCTTGTTAATGTAATCTAAAAAGATGTCCATGTTAGTAGATTCGCCTCATTTCTAAAGTAGTTTCTTTAGAAAACAAACCTAAATTGCCGAACTTTGTACTTTGTGAAATGAGCTAATTCAGTTCTAGGAATCAGTTTACTTTCTACGAAAATGGTTGAGTTTAGCAAGTTCAAACTTTCCTTGTTAATGTGGTCTGAAAAGATGTCCAAGTTAGTAGATTTGCCTCATTGGTAAAGTAGTTTGTTGAGAAAACAAACATCTTCATTGCCGAACATTGTACTGTGTGAACAAAGCTAATTTAGTTCTAGAATTCAGTTGCTTTCCTACAAAGAAGGTTGAATGTATCCAGTTCAAACTTTCCTTGTAAATGTAACCTAAAAAGATGCATGACTTAGTAGATTGGCCTCATTTCTAAAGTAGTTTCTTTAGAAAAGAAACATCTTCAGTACCGAACACTGTACTGTGTGAAATGAGTTAATTAGCTTCTAGGAGTCAGTTTAATCTCTACGAAGATGGTTGAGTGCAGGAAGTTCAAACTTTCCTAGTTTGTGTAATCTAACAAGATGTACAAGTTAGTGGATTCGCATCATTTCTAAATTAGTTTCTTTAGAAAACAAACATCTTCACTACCGAACACTGTACTGTGTGAAATAAGTTAATTCGGTTCTAGGAATCAGGTGCTTTCCTACAAAGAAGGTTGAGTGCAGCAAGTTCAAACTTTCCTTGTTAATGTAATCTAAAAAGATGGCCACGTTAGTAGATTCGACTCATTTTGTACAGTAGTTTGTTGAGAAAACAAACATCTTCATTGCCGAACATTGTACTGTGTGAAATACGCTCATTTGGTTCTAGGAATCAGTTGCTTTCCTACAAAGAAGGTTGAGTGCACCAAGTTCAAACTTTCCTTGTTATTGTAATC
>JAEOAD010001576.1:0-34588 GCA_036365145.1 Orientallactaga sibirica
AAGGTTAGCTTCATTTCTAACGTAGTTGGTTTAGAAAACAAACACCTTGATTTGACAACACTGTAGTGTGTGAAATAAGCTAGTTCTGTTCTCAGAATGAGTTGCGTTCTTACGAAGAGTCTTCAGTGCAGCAAAATCAAACTTTGCTACTTTCTGTACTCTAACAAGATGCACAACTTAGTAGATTCATTTCATTTATAACGTAGTTGGTTTAGAAAACAAACACCTTCATTGCTGAACACTGTACTGTGTGAAATAAGCTAGTTCTGGACTCGGAATGAGTTCCTTTCTTACGAAGAGTCTTCAGTGCAACAAGATCAAACTTTGCTAGTTTGTGTAATATAACAATATATACAACTTAGTAGATTCGCCTCTTTTCTAACGCAATTTGTTTAGAAAATAAACACCGTGATTCGCCAACACTGAAGTGTGTGAAATCAGCTAGTTCTGTTTTCGGAATGAGTTACTTTCTTACGAATAGTCTTCAGTGCAGCAACATCAAACTTTCCTAGTTTGTGTAATCTAACAAGATGTACAAATTAGTAGGTTAGCTTCGTTGCTAACATACTTTATATAGAAAACAAACACCTTCATACGCGAACACCGTACTGTGTGAAATTAGCTAGTTCTGTTTTCGGAATGAGTTGCTTTCTTACGAAGAGTCTTTAGTGCAGCAAGATCAAAGTTTCATAGATTGTGTGACCTAAGTAGATGTACAACTTAGTAGATTCGCCTTATTTCTAAAGTAGTTTCTTTAGAAAACAAACATGTTCATTTCTGAACACTGTACTGTGTGAAAAAAGCTAGTTCTGGTCTCTGAAAGAGTTGCTTTCTTACGAAGAGTCTTCAGTGCAGCAAGATCAAACTTTGCCAGTTTGTGTCCTCTGACAAGATGCACAACTTAGTAGATTCATTTCATTTATAACGTAGTTTGTTTAGAAAACAAACACCTTCATTGCCAAACGCTGTATTGTGTGAAATAAGCTAGTTAAGGTCTTGGAATGAGTTGCTTTCTTACGAAGAGCCTTCAGTGCAGCGAAATCAAACTTTCCTAGTTTGTGTAATCTAACAAGATGTACAACTGAGCAGATTTGATTCATTTCTAAAGTAGTTTGTTTAGAAAACAAACACCTTCATTACCGAACACTGTACTGTGTGAAATAATCTAGTTCTCTTCTAGGAATGAGTTGAGTTCTTACGAAGAGTCTTCAGTGCAGCAAGATCAAACTTTGCTATTTGTGTAATCTAACAAGATGTACAACTTAGTAGGTTAGCTTCATTTCTAATGTAGTTTGTTTAGAAAACGAACACCTTGATTCCCCAACACTGTACTGTTTGAAATAAGGTAGTTCTGTTCTCAGAGTGAGTTGGTTTCTTACAAAGAGTCTTCAGTGCAGCAATATCAAACTTTGCTAGTTTGTGTAATCTAACAAGACGCACAACTCAGGGAAGGTTAGCTTCATTCCTAACATAGTTTGTTTAGAAAATAAACACCTTGAGTCCCAAACACGGTATTGTGTGAAATAAGCTAGTTCTGTTTTCGGAATGAGTTGCATTCTTACGAAGAGTCTTCAGTGCCACAAAACCAAACTTTGCTAGTTTGTGTAATCTAACAAGATGTACAACTTAGAAGATTCTCCTCAATTCTAACTTAGTGTGTTTAGAAAACAAAGACCTTCATTTCCAAATACGGTATTGTGTGAAATATGCTAGTTCTATTCTAGTAATGAGTTGCTTTCTTACAAGGAGTCTTCAGTGTAGCAGGAAAAAACTTTGCTAGTTTCTGTAATATAACATTATGTACAACTTAGTAGATTTGCCTCTTTTCTAACGCAATTTGTTTAAATAATAAACACCGTGATTCACCAACACTGTACTGTGTGAAATATGCTAGTTCTATTGTAGGAATGAGTTGCTTTTCTTTGAAGAATCTTCAGGGCAGCAAGATCAATCTTTGCTAGTTTGTGTAATCTAACAAGATGTACAACTTAGTAGGTTACCTTCATTTCTAACATAGTTTGTTTAGAAAACAAACACCTTGATTCCCCAACACTGTACTGTGTGAAATAACGTAGTTCTGTTCTCAGAGTGAGTTGGTTTCTTGCGAAGATTCTTCCATGCAGCACGTTCAAACTTTCCTAGTTTGTGTAATCCAAAAAGTTGCACAACTCAGTTAGGGTTAGCTTCATTTCTAATGTAGTTTGTTTAGAAAACAAACACCTTGATTCCCAACACTGTACTCTGTGAAATAAGCTAGTTCTATTCTCGGAATGAGTTGCTTTCTTACGAAGAGTCTTCCATTGCATCAAGATCAAACTTTCCTAGTTTGTGAAATATAACAATATGTAGAACTTAGTGGTTTTCCCTAAGAAGATGTACAACTTAGTCAATTCGCCTTATTTCTAAAGTACTTTCTTTGGAAAAAAAAAAAAAAAACATCTTAATTTCCGAACACTGTACTGTGTGAAAAAAGCTAGTTCTGGTCTCGGAATGAGTTGCTTTCTTACAAAGAGTCTTCAGTGCAGCAAGATCAAACTTTGCCTGGTTGTGTACTCTGACAAGATGCACAACTTAGTAGATTCCTTTCATTTATAACGCAGTTTGTTTAGAAAACAAACACCTTCATTCCTGAACACTGTATTGTGTGAAATAAGCTAGTTCTGGTCTTGGAATCAGTTGCTTTCTTTGAAGAGTCTTCAGTGTAGGAAAATCAAACTTTCCTAGTTTGTGTAATCTAACAAGATGCACAACTCAGTTAAGGTTAGCTTCATTCCTAACATAGTTTGTTTAGAAAATAAATACCTTGAGTCCCAAACACGGTACTGTGTGAAATAAGCTAATTTTGTTCTCGGAATGAGTTGCTTTCTTACGAAGAGTCTTCAGTGCAGCAAGATCAAACTTTGGTAGTTTGTGTAATATAATAATAAGTAGAACTTAGGGGTTTTCTCTCTTTCCTAACGCAGTTTATTTAGAAAACAAACACCTTCTTTTCTGAACACTGTGTTGTGTGAAATAAGCTAGTTCTGTGCTCATAATGAGTTGCTTTCTTACGAAGATTCTTCAGTGTAGCAAGATCAAACATTCCTAGTTTGTGTAATCTAACAAGATGTACAAGTTAGTAGGTTAGCTTCATTTTAACGTAGTTAGTTTGGAAAACAAACACCTTGATTCACCAACATTGTACTGTGTGAAATAAGCTACTTCTGTTCTCGGAATGAGTTGCTTTCTTACCAAGAGACTTTAGTGCAGCAAGATCAAACTTTTGTAGATTGTGTAACCTAACAAGATGTACAACTTAGTAGATTCGCCTCATTTCCAAAATAGTTTCTTTAGAAAACAAACTTCTTCATTTCTGAACACTGTACTGTGTGAAATAAGCTAGTTCTGTTCTTGGAATGAGTTGCTGTCTCCTGAATCGTCTTCAGTGCAGCAGGATCAAACTTTCATAGATTGTGTAATCTAACAAGATGTACAATTTAGTAGATTCGCCTCATTTCTAAAATAGTTTCTTTAGAAAACAAACTTCTTCATTTCCAAACACTGTACTGTGTGAAATAAGCTAGTTCTGTTCTTGGAATGAGTTCCTTTCTTACAAATCGTCTTCAGTGCAGCAGGATCAAACTTTGGTTGATTGTGTAACCTAACAAGATGTACAACTTAGTAGATTCGCCTCATTTCTAAAGTAGTTTAATTTAGGAAACAAACATCTTCATTTTCGAACACTGTACTGTGTGAAATAAGCTAGTTCTGTTCTCAGGATGAGTTGCTTTCTTCTGAAGAGTCTTCAGTGCAGCAAGATCAAACTTTCCTACTTTGTGTAACCCAACAAGATGTACAACTTAGTAGGTTACCTTCATTGCTAACATAGTTTGTTTAGAAAACAAACACCTTGATTCCCCAAAACTCCACTGTGTGAAATAAGCTAGTTCTGTTCTTGGAATGAGTTGCTTTCTAACGAAGGATCTTCAGTGAAGCAGATCAAACTTTGCTAGTTTGTGTAATCTAACAAGATGTACAAATTAGTAGGTTACCTACACTTCTAATGTAGTTTGTTTAGAAAACAAACACCTTGATTCGCCAAACACTGTACTGTGTGAAATAAGCTATTTCTGTTCTCGGATTGAGTTGGATTCTTACGAAGAGTCTTCAGTGCAGCAAGATCAAACTTTCCTAGTTTTTGTAATCTAAGAAGATACACAACTCAGTTAAGGTTAGCTTCCTTTCTAACGTAGTTTGTTTAGAAAACAAACACCTGGATTCCCTAATACAGTACTGTGTGAAATAAGCTAGTTCTGTTCTCAGAATGAATTGCTTTCTTATGAAGAGTCTTCAGTGCAGCAACATCAAACTTTGCTAGTTTGTGTAATCTGACAAGATGTAAAACTTAGTAGATTCCCCTCTTTTCTCACACAGTTTGTTTGGAAAACAAACACATTGATTCGCCCACACTGTACTGTGTGATATAACCTACTTCTGTTTTCGGAATGATTTGCTTTCTTACGAAGAGTCTTTAGGGCAGCAAGTTCAAACTTTCCTATTTTGTGTAATCTTACTAGATGTACAACTCAGTAGGTTACCTTCATTTCTATCGTAGTTTGTTTAGAAAACAAACACCTTGATTTGGCAACACTGTACTCTTTGAAATATGCTAGTTCTGTTCTCGGAATGAGTTGCTTTCTTACGAAAAGTCTTCAGTGCAGCAAGATCAAAGTTTGCCAGTTTGTGTACTCTAACAGGATGCACAACTTAGTAGATTTATTTCATTTATAACGTAGTTTGTTTAGAAAACAAACACCTTCATTGCCGAACACTTTACTCTGTGAAATACGCTAGTTCTATTCCAGAAATGAGTTGTTTTCTTATGAACAGTCCAGTGCAGCAAGAACAAACTTTGCTAGTTTCTGTAATCTAAAAAGATGTTCAACTTAGGAGATTCACTTCGTTTCTAATGTAGTTTGTTTAGAAAATAAACCCCTTCATTGCCAAAAACAGCACTGTGTGAAATATGCTAGTTCTATTCTAGGAATGAGTTGCCTTCTTACTAAGAGTCTTCAGTGCAGCGAGTTTGTGTAATATAACAGTATGTACAACTTAGTAGGTTACCTTCATTTCTAACATAGTTTGTTTAGAAAACAAACACCTTGATTCCCCTACACTGTACTGTGTGAAATAGGCTAGTTCTGTTCTCAGAATGAGCAGCATTCTTACAAAGAGTCTTCAGTGCAGCAAGATCAAACTTTGCTAGTTTTTGTAATCTAACAATCTGTACAACTTAGTAGGTTACCTTCATTTCTAACATAGTTTGTTTAGAAAGCAAACAACTTGATTCCCCAACACTGTACTATGTGAAATAAGCTAGTTCTGTTTTCGGAATGAGTTGCTTTCTTACAACATATCTTTAGTGCAGGAAGATCAAACTTTCGTAGATTCTGTAACCTAACAAGATGTACATCTTTGTAGATTCGACTTGTTTCTAAAGTAGTTTCTTTAGAAAACAAACATCTTCATTTCCGAACACTGTACTGTGTGAAATAAGCTAGTTCTGGTCTCGGAATGAGTTGCTTTCTTACGAAGAGTCTTCAGTGCAGCAAGATCAAAGTTTCCTAGTTTGTGTAGTATAACAAGGTACACAACTTAGTAGATTCATTTCATTTATAACGCAGTTTTTTTTTTAGAAAACAAACACCCTCATTGCCAAACCCTGTCCTGTGTGAAATAAGGTAGTTCTGTTCTCCAAATGAGTTGCTTTCCTACAAAGAGTCTTCAGTGCAGCAAGATCAAACTTTGCTAGTTTGTGTCATCTAACAAGATGTACAACTTAGTAGGTTAGTTTCATTTCTAAAGTAGTTTGTTTAGAAAACAAACACCTTGATTCCCCAACACTGTACTGTGTGAAATTAGCTAGTCCTTTTTTCGGAATGAGATGCTTTCTTACGAAGAGTCTTTAGTGCAGCAGGTCAATCTTTCATAGATTGTGTAACCTAAATAATGTACAACTTAGTAGATTCGCCTTATTTCTAAAGTAGTTTCTTTAGAAAACAAACATCTTCCTTTCTGAACACTGTACTGTGTGAAATAAGCCAGCTCTGTTCTCGGAATGAGTTGCTTTCTTACGAAGAGTCTTCAGTGCAGCAAGATCAAACTTTGCCAGTTTGTGTACTCTAACAAGATGCACAATTTAATGGAATCATTTCATTTATAACGTAGTTTGTTTATAAAACAAATACCTTAATTGCCAAACACTGTACTGTATTATATTCGCTAGTTCTGTTCTTAGAATGAGTTGCTTTCTTATGAAGAGTCTTTAGTCCAGCAAGACCAAAATTGCTAGTTTCTGTAATCTAACAAGATGTACAACTTAGTAGATTCACCTCATTTCTAACGTAGTTTGTTTAGAAAACAAACACCTTCATTGACGAACACAGTACTGTGTGAAATATGCTAGTTCTATTCTAGGAATGATTGCTTTCTTATGAAGAGTCTTTAGTGAAGCAAGATCAAACTTTGCTAGTTTCTGTAATCTAGCAAGATGTACAACTTAGTAGATTTACCTCATTTGTAATGTAGTTTGTTTAGAAAACAAACACCTTCATTGCCAAAAACAGAACTGTGTAAAATATGCTAGTTCTATTCTAGGAATGAGTTGCTTTCTTACAAAGAGTCTTCAGTGCAGCAAGATCAAACTCTGGTAGCTTTTGTAATCTAACAAGATGTACAACTGAGTAGTTTAGCTTCTTTTCTCATGTAGTTTGTTTACAAAACAAACACCTTGAATCACACTGTACTGTGTGAAATAAGCTAGTTCTGTTTTCGGAATGAGTTGCTTTCTTACGGAGAGTCTTTAGTGCAGCAAGATCAAACTTTCCTAGATTGTGTAACCTAACAAGTTGTACAACTTAGTAGATTCTTCTTGTTTCTAAAGCAATTTCTTTAGAAAACAAACATCTTCATTGCCGAACACTGTACTGTGAAAATAAGCTAGTTCTGTTCTATGAATTGGCTCCTTTAGTACATAGAGGTTTCAGTGCAGCAAGATCAAACTTGCCTAGTGTGTCTATTGTATTATGTTGTACAACTTAGTAGATTTGCTTCATTTCTAAAGTAGTTTGTTTAGAAAACAAACATCTTCATTGCCGACCACTGTACTGTGTGAAATATGCTAGTTCTGTTCTTGGAATGAGTTGTTTTCAAATGAAAAGGTTTGAGTGCAGGAAGTTCAAAGTTTCCTCCTTTGTGTAATCTACCAAGATGTACAACATAGTAGATTAGATTCATTTCTAGAGTAGTTTGTATAGAAAACAAACATCTACATTGCTGAACACTGTACTGTGTGAAATAAGCCATTTATGTTCTATGAAGGACTTGCTTTTCTGTGAAGACGTTTCAGTGCAGCAAGATCAAATGTTCCTAGTTTGTGTAATCTACCAAGATGTACAACTTAGTATATTCAGTTCATTTCTAAAGTAGTTTGTTTAGAAACCAAACATCTTCATTACTGAACACTGTATTGTGTGAAATAAGCAAGTTCTGTTCTAAGGAGCAGTTTCTTTCCTACGAATAGGTTTCAGTGCAGCAAGATCAAATATTACTAGTTTGTGTAATCTTCCAAAATGTACAACTTAGTAGATTCACTTCATTTCTAACATAGTCTGTTTAGAAAGCAAACATCTTCATTGCTGAACACTGTAGTGTGTCAAATAAGCCAATTCTGTTCTAAGAATGAGTTGCTTCCCTACAAAGAGGTTTCAGTGCCGCATGATCAAGCTTTCTGAGTGTGTGTAAACTACCAAGGTGTACAACTTAGTAGACTCGCTTCTTTCTAAAGTAGTTTGTATACAAAACAAACATCTTCATTGCCGAACACTGTACTGTGTGAAATAAGTTAGTTCTGTCATCAGAATGAGTTGCTTCCCTAATAAGAGGTTTCAGTGCAGCAAGATCAAACTTTCCTTGTTTGTGTAATCTAACAAAATGTGTAAGTTAGTAGATTCGTTTCATTTCTAATATAGTTTCTACAGACAAGAAACATCTTCATTGCCGAACACTGTACTGTGGAAATAAGCTAGTGCTGTTTTCAGAATTAGTTGTTTTCCTACGAAGAGGTTTCATTGCAGCAAGATCAAACTTTCCTAGTTTGTGTAATCTAACAAGATGTATAACTTAGCAGATATGCTTCATTTCTAAAGTAGTTTGTTTAAAAACAAACGTCTTCATTGCTGAACACTGTACTGTGTAAAATAAGCCAGTTCTTTTCTCCCAATGAGTTGCTTTCCTACAAAGAGGTTTCAGTGCAGCAAGATCACACTTTCTTAGATTGTGTTATCTAACAAAATGTACAGCTTAGCAGATTTGCATCATTTCTAAAGCAGTTTGTTTAGAAAACAAACATCCTGATTGCAAAACACTGTACTTTGTGAAATAAGGTAGTGCTGTTTTAAGAATGAGTTCTTTTCCTTCGAAGAGGGTTGTGTTTGGCAAGTTCAAACTTTCCTAGTTTATGTAATCTACCAAGATGTACAACTTAGTACATTCTCTTAATTTCTAAAGTAGTTTGTTTAGAAAACAAACATCTTCATTTTCAAACACTGTAATGTGTGAAATAAGCCAGTTCTGTTCTAAGAAGGAGTTGCTTTGCGACGAAGAAGTTTCATTGCAGTAAGATCAAACTTTCCTAGTTTGTGTAAACTACCAAGATGTACAACTTAGTAGATTCACTTCATTTATAAAGCAGTTTGTTTAGAAAACATACATCTTCATTGCTGAACATTGTACTGGGGAAACAAGCTAGTTCTGTTCTAGGAATTCGTTTTTTTCCTACCAAGAGGTTTCAGTGCAGCAAGATCAAACTTTCCTAGTTGTGTAATCTACGAAGATGTACAACTTAGTAGATTCATGTCATTTCTAAAGCAGTTTGTTTAGTAAACAAACATTGTTGCCAAACACTGTAGTGTGGAAATAAGCTAGATCTGTTCTCAGAATTCGTTGCTTTCCCACCAAGAGGTTTCAGTGCAGCAAGATCAAACTTTTCTAGTTTGGGTAATCTAACAAGATGTACAACTTAGAAGATATGCTTCATTTCTAAAGTTGTTTCTTTAGAAAACAAACATCTTCATTGCCAAGCACTGCAGTGTGAAATACGACAGTTCTTTTCTAAGAAAGAGTTGCTTTCCTACGAAGAGGTTTCAGTGCAGAAAGATCAAACTTTCCTTGTTTCTGTAATCTACTGAGATGTACAACTTAGTAGATGCGCTTCCTTCCTAAAGTAGTTTGTTTAGAAAACAAACATCTTCATTGCCAAACACTGTACTGAGTGAAATAAGCCAGTTCCATTCTAAGAATGAGTTGCTTTCCTACGAAGAGGTTTCAGTGCAGCAAGGTCAAACTTTCCTAGTTTTTGTAATTTACCAAGATGAACAACTTTTATGTACATCTTAGTCGATTTGCTTCATTTCTAAAGTAGTTTGTTAAGAAAACAAACATCTTGATTGCCAAACACTGTACTGTGTGAAATAAGCCAGTTTTATTCTAAGAAGGAGTTGCTTTCTTTCGAAGGAGTTTCAAGATCAAACTTTCCCAGTTTGTGTAATCTACCAAACGGTACAACTTAATATATTTGCTTCATTTCAAAAGTAGTTTGTTTAAAAAACAAACATCTTCATTGCCAAACACTCTACTGTGTGAAATAAGCCAGTTCTCTTGTAAGAATGAGTTGCTTTCCTATGAAGAGTTTGCAGTGAGCCAGATGAAACTTTCCTAGTTTGTGTCATCTACCAAGATGTACAAATTAGTAGATTCACTTCATTTCTAACGTAGTTTGTTTAGAAAACAAACATCTTCATTGCCAAACACTGTACTGTGTGAAATAAGTGAGTGCCGTGCTAAGAAAGAGTTGCTTTCCTATGAAGAGGTTTCAGTGCAGTAAGATCAAACTGTCCTAGTTTGTGTAATCTACCAAGATGTACAAATTTGTAGATTCGCTTCAATTCTAAAGCAGTTTGTTTAGAAAACAAACATTTCTTTGCTGAACACTCTACTGTGAAATAAGCTAGTTCTGTTCTCAGAATTAGTTGCTTTCCTAGGAATAGGTTTTAGTGCCCCAAGATCAAACTTTCCTTGTTTGTGTAATAAAACAAGATGTACTAGGTAGTAGATTTGCTTCATGTCTAATGTACTTTGTTTAGAAAACAAACATCTTCATTGCCGAACACTGTACTGTGTGAAATAAGCCAGTTCTGTTCTAAGAATGGGGTGCTTTCCTCCGAAGAGGTTACAGTGCACCAAGATCAAAGTTTCCGAGTTTGTGTAATCTACCAAATGTACAACTTACTCTGTTCACTTCATTACTAAAGCAGTTTGTTTGGAAAACAAACACCTTCATTGCCAAACATGGTAATGTGGGAAATAAGCCAGTTCTGTTCTAAGAATGAGTTGCTTTCCTACGAAGACGTTACAGTGCAGCAAGATCAAACTTTCCTAGAGTGTGTAACCTAACAAGATGTACAATTTAGTATATTCCGTTCATTTCTAAAGTAGTTTGTTTAGAAAACATACATCTTCATTGCCGAACATGGTACTGTGTGAAATAAGCCAGTTTTGTTCTAAGAAGTAGTTACTTTCCTACGAAGAGGTGTCAGTACAACAAGATCAAAGTTTCCTAGTTTGGGTAATCTACGAAGATGTATAACTTAGTAGATTCGCTTCATTTCTAAAGCAGTTTGTTTACAAAACAAACATTTAATTGCCAAACTCTCTACAGCGTGAAATAAGCTAGTTCTGTTCTCATAATTAGTTGCTTTCTTAGGAAGAGGTTTCAGTGCAGAAAGATCAAACTTTCCTAGTTTGGGTAATCTGACAAGATATACAACTTAGTAAATTCGCTGCATTTCTAAAGTAGTTTATTTAGAAAACAAACATCTTCATTGCCAAACACTGGACTGTGTGTAATAAGCCGGTTCTCTTCTTAGAATGTGTTGCTTTCCTACGAAGAGGTCTTAGTGCAGCAATATGAAACTTTCCTAGTTTGTGTACTCTAAAAAGATGTACAATTTAGTAGATTAGATTCATTTCTAAAGTAGTTTGTTTATAAAACAAACATCTTCATTGCCGAACACTGTAGTGTGTGAAATAAGCCAGTTCTGTTCTAAGTATGAGTTGCTTCCCTATGAACAGGTTTTAGTGCAACAAGATCAAGCTTGCCTAGTGTGCGTATTCTACCAAGATGTACAACTTAGGTGATTCGCTGCATTTCTAACCTAGTTTCTTTAGAAAACAAACATCTTCATGGCCAAACAGTCTACTTTGTGAAATAAGCCAGTTCTGTTCAAAGAAGAAGTTACCTTCCTACGAAGAGGTTTCAGTACAGGAAGATCAAACTTTCCGAGTTTGTACAACCTACCAAGGTATACAACTTACTAGAATCACTTCATTTCTAAAGTAGTTTGTTTACAAAACTAACATATTCATTACCGAACATGGTACTGTGGAAATAAGCCACTTATGTTCTAGGAATTAGTTGCATTCCTACAAAAAGTTTTCAGTGCAGCAAGATCAAACTTTGTTAGCTTGTGTAATCTAACAAGATGTACAACTTCGTAGGTTAGCTACATTTCAAACGTAGTTCGCTTTGAAAACAAACACCTTGATTCACCAACTCCGTACTAAAAACATGTTCATTGCCGAACACTGTACTGTGTGAAATAAGCTGGTTGTGTTCTCAGAATGAGTTGCTTTCTTACGAAGAGTCTTCACTGCAGCAAGGCCAAACTTTGCTAGTTTGTGTAATGTAAGAAGATGTACAACTCAGTAGATTCATTTCATTACTAACGTAGTTTGTTTAGAAAACAAACACTTTGATTCCCCAACACAGTACTGTGTGAAATAAGCTAGTTCTTTTCTCGGAATGAGTTCCTTTCTTACCAAGAGGCTTCAGTGCAGCAAGATCAAGCTTTGCTAGCTTGTGTAATCTAACAAGATGTACAAATTCGTAGGTTAGCTACATTTCAAATGCAGTTTGCTTGGAAAACAAACACCTTGATTCGTCAACACTGTACTGTGTGAATTAAGCTAGTTCTGTTCTCGGAATGAGTTGCTTTGTTACGAAGAGTCTTCAGTGCTGCACAATCAAACTTTGCTAGTTTCTGTAATCTAAAAACTTTTACAACTTAGTACATTCGCCTTATTTCTAAAGCAGTTTCTTTAGAAAACAAACATGTTCATTGCCGAACACTGTACTGTGTGAAATAAGCTAGTTGTGTTCTCGGAACGAGTTGCTTTCTTACGAAGAGTCTTCACTGCAGCAATGTCAAACTTTGCTAGTTTGTGTAATGTAAGAAGATGTACAACTCAGTAGAATCATTTCATTTCTAACGTAGTTTGTTTAGAAAACAAACACTTTGATTCCCCAACACAGTACTGTGTGAAATAAGCTAGTTCTTTTCTCGGAATGAGTTCCTTTCTTACCAAGAGTCTTCAGTGCAACAAGATCAAGCTTTGCTAGCTTGTGTAATCTCACAAGATGTGCAAATTCGTAGGTTAGCTGCGGCGAACCCTTCCCAACCAGCAGGAAAGGAACGGCCACAAACGAAGGTCCTTCTTGTATCACACTTTTATTGGAGAGCCCTTGGTTAACAGGAAAGCTGATGGCGAAGGGGGGGGGCCCAAATCTGCAGCTGCTTTTATAGAGTGTACTGCTACAAGGCGTTTACTGATTGGTTGCGACCAGCTTGCCATCACCAGGTGCCACGGGATAGGCTTGGGACAGGTTGCGTCAAGCGCATGCGCATACCTTAGATACGGTTGGCGCCAAGGCACTGTCTAATATGGAGGAGCCAGCGCCATCTTGTAATGGCGACTGCTTACGGCTCCCTGCAGTTCCCCCTTCTTGTTTAAACGCAACAGGCGAGGGTAGAGGTCTGATCTCTGATGCTCGAGAGGACATTGTGATGACCCCAGACCTAGTGGCCAGCCAGGCTGGTGTCACACCTGTCCAGTACCTTTCCTCAGAGATGGGATTACAGTACCAACCCATATGCAATCAGACATGCCCTCCATGAAGCTGCTAAGAGCTCGCCCCACGTGCAGTACTTTGTCTCACATCCTGAGCGTGATGAATGTCGTCCCAACACCAATCCTCTGCCCATCCTTGTGCAATGGGCACTTCAAGCCCTAAGGGTGCAGGGCCAGGGGAAACTAGGTGCTCTTTAGGGCCGATAGCCAAATCTGGGGGGGACCCACACTCCCAAAGCAGCAAGTGCCTGAGAAATGATCACCTTGTCCCGCCTGGTCTGGGCTCGCAAGCGGCAAATCAACCAGAGGCAAAGTACACATCCACCAAAGCAGCATACTGCAAACAATCCAACCCCAACCCACTCTTTAAAGTAGGAGAAAGCAGAAGAGATCCAGGTAGATAACCCTTCCGTCAGGGGTCAAATCGGCGCGTAGAGTTGACCTGGACAATAGCAATCCTCAGCTCCGGAGGGTCTGTTCGAAGTCATAGGTCCAATTCTGTAACAAAAATTGAGAGAGGGCTTGACAGATTAGCGGCTCGGGTAAAATTTTCATATTGGACAGATGTGACACACAGACCTGGATATTTACGCTCCGCATCCAAGTTGTGCTATTTGCCATAGCACATCAACTTGCTCTTGAACAAGGTCTATGCGTTGATTAACCAACATAAGACCCCCTTGAATTTGGGTGTTGGCTAAAATTTGTGTGTCCATAGCAACGGAAACCGTCGCAGACAAGTCATTAATGGCCTCTGCCGCCTGAACCTGGCCTGATAACGCCAGGGCTGAAGCTGTCAGGGATGCAGCAACCGCTGCGGTAGCAATTATGCTGACAATGACAGCAGAAATTCCAAAATCTCTTTTTTGCCTGAACAAAGTCAGAGTACCTGGAGCATCAACAGGAACGGGACAAAGCGGGGCATTGAGTTACCACTGCCATGGGGAATGCAGAAGCATTCCAGCACTGAGCGTAAAAGCATGAAGCATTTGAACATGTCGTGTTGGAAGTCATGTCCAAGGTGCCATTGCTGACCACCCACACAAACGGCGGCCAAACACAGACTGGGGTAGGTTCAATGTTTGTCCTCGTCTCATCAGGTGAATACTCAATTTTATCACTGTCTGAACTATGATACCACACACGACTTTGTACAGTACTTCCCCCACAGAGCATTGCCATGGGTGTAAGATCAGCACAGCTACCATTACGGCCGCAGAGCAGCCACAGATCAAAGGGGTTGATGTCATAACTCCATGGATCCATGGATTTTCCTTGACCCTCAAGGGGCGAGAACGTAAAAAACTCTTCTCCCCCCCTGACCAGCGTGGTTCTGCGCGCCTGACAACCTGTCCAGGGAAATGCAGAGCCCTGTATGGGCGCCCCTCTGCAAAAGGGAGCTATTTTTGGCTGCCAAGGGGGGTGACTACATGTGTGGTCTGATGAATTGGTCAGAGGCCACCAGGCATAAAGCACAGTGGCATTGGCTTCATATCTCCTATAATTATTATTGTCCTTAGTAACTTTAGCCGGTCTTTTGAGAAAGGCATAGGAATGGTTAAACAACATAATGCAGGGATGCTCTAAAGATGCATTTGTAACATTAGTAACTATTGAAAAACAGAGGCTGCCTTTAAGAAAGAAGGTCCTATTATTTTCCCTTACCGGTTCTATATGATCATCTTGGGGTAAATAGGCAAGCCCTAATGTTTTATTAGTAGTAAAAGGCGTGGGAAAACCTGGGCATTATACATCACCGGCATCGGAAGGGGAAATGTTGACATTATTCCCCAGCGTTGCTCTCCTTTGCTACTTGCTAGGTACTGGAGGGTCACCATCCAGAGGCCCATCCATACTCGATTTTTCTGAGTCCTCGTGGTTATTCTGAGTCTCCAAGGCATCTTCTGGAGAAGATCGGATCGCCTTCACCAACCGACTAGGAACCCAATGAGGTGATTCTTGGTCCTGTGGGAAAACACAAACAGCTCCCTGGATCTTATTATAACAAGATCCGGTCCTTTCCATTTGTTATCTAGGACATCTTTCCACATCACTACTTCTCTGGGTGCCTGGGCCACATCTTGACTGTGCCTGTCAGCTGCAGACTTATCATTATTGTCCAAAATTAAAAAATTAAGGGTGAAGAGGGCTAAGGAAACCCTCTCCCTATGGGTTGCATCTTCTGCTATCCCCCTTTTTTGTTTAAATAAGATGGCTTTAATACTCTTATTGGCTCTCTCCACAATGCCTTGGCCTTGTGGGTTATAAGGCAGGCCAGTGGTGTGGGCAACTTGCATCTGCGCACAAAAGGCCCGAAAACCAGTAGATGTATATGCCGGGCCATTATCAGTTTTTTTAGACGGCGCGGCTTCCCCCCACGCTGCCCAGGCTTCCAGGCAGTGGGTTTTACATGAGAAGCCTTTTACCCGCCAACGGCGAGGCGAAGATAACTCCCGAGCAAGTATCCACTGAGACATGTAAATATTTCAACCTTCCAAACTCAGGGAGATGAGTTACATCCATTTGCCAAAGATCACCAGGACGGAGGCCTCGGGATTAACACCCACATGAGGGGAGGCAGAAAAGTAACACAAGACTGACAAGATTTTACAATGTCTCGCGCCTCATTTCTTGAGATAGAGAATTTTTTCTCTCAAGGTATTTGCAGGGACATGATATAATCTATGAAATTCAGTGGCTAAGGCCTTGGAATCATCTAAGGAAAGCATGGCCAGCCTCGTGGCCTTGTCCACCAAATCATTAGCTTGTGACAAAGGGCCAGGCAATAACGAGTGTGCACGGATATGGGTGACATAAAAGGGACAGTCTCGTTGCAAGATCAAAGACTGAAGCTGTAGAAGAATATTAGAGATTGTGCTAGCAGATTTAACAGAAGCAGCAATTTCAGGCCAGCAACTGCATTGGCCACATATTGAGAGTCAGTGAACAGATTAAAAGGGTGGAAAAGGTCTGAAAAACCTCTAAAACAATCATACATTCCACAATTTGGGGGACTCAGGTCTGAACATTTTCACCACAGGTTTTGACCCTAGTACCAAATACGCTCCTTGGCCAGATTTTGACCCATCAGTGAAGATGGTCGGGGCTGATGCGATAGGATCCTGAGCAGTAATTCTTGGGAAATAAACTAAGTTGTGCTCAACAAAAGAGAGAATAGGACTCTTTGGATAATGATTGTCTATGACATTTGGAAAGGCACACATAAGAATGGCCCAATCATCCACAGTACCAGCTAAAACCTCTACCTGCTCTTTAGTATAGGGGATTATAAGCTTGTCAGGAGCTTTGCAAAGTGCATCAAGCAATATTTGAGCCCTAAGCAGGCCTGCTGAGCTACCAATTGTGGGAAGTATTGAAGGGTGCGGGCTCCCAAGGAATGTCCATGGAGCCATAATAGGGGTCCTTCCTGCCAAAGCACCCCCGTGGGAACATTCCTAGTCTTAAGAATGCACAGGAGAAGCGGCTTTGAAGGCTCATATATCGATCAAGTTGCGCTCTCAAGCGCCTCTTCAATCTTCTTAAGGGCCTCACTGGCAGGCTGTGTGAGCTTATCACGAGGGGATGTGACATCAGGGTTGCCTTTAAGTATTGAAAAGAGTGGCAGCAGTTCTGATCGAGGCACATGAAGAAATCCTCGCAGCCAATTGATGTCCCCAAAAGTTTTTGAAAATCATTTAAAGTATGTATGTAAGTGAGAAGTGCGGATGCACATTTTTTGTGGCCTAATTGAATGTAAACTGATGACAGAACCCAGAAATTTAATCGAGTCCGTCTGTTGAATTTTTCTGGAGCTATTATTAATCCATTACTTTCAAGGTTCTAATGACCATCTCAAAAGCAGCATGCAGGAGAGGCAATGTAGAGGCAGTCAGCAAAATGTCATCCATATAATGAATCATACGAAGAGAAGGGAAACGCTTGACGACAGAAATCAGCACGGAGTCCACAAATAGCTGACACATAGTGGGGCTATTTGCCATTCCCTGGGGCAACACACGCCATTGAAAACGAGCATCCGGCCTCTCATGGTTAATTGATGGAGCGTAAAAGCAAAACGTTCCCTATCTTGGGGGCAAAGAGGTATGGAAAAGAAACAATCCTTGATATCTAGAACTATCACTGGCCAGCCTTTGGCAAGGCAGAGAGAGCGCAGGTAGGCCCCTCTGGACAGGCCCTAAGACCTGCATTTGAGCATTAACTGCTCTTAGGTCATGAAGCAATCTCCATTTGCCTGACTGTTTCCTGATCACAAATATTGGGGTGTTCCAGGGGGAGACAGAGGGTTCCAAGTGACCAAGATCTAATTGCTCCTGGACTAATTTTTGAGCGGCTTCCAACTTTTCCTGTGACAGGGGCCATTGAGGAACCCACACCGCCTTCGAGGTTAACCAAGGTATGGGCACCTGTGTAACCGTGGAAGCCTCATTTTCAACAGCCCCTACGTGAAACCCAATCCATGACGGTCAATTTCTCTTTTGGAATAATTGGTTCTGCCCTCCCCCTGAAGACGCTTCCCAAGGCCCCGCTCAGGGACATAGCCTTGCATTCTCATCATTCTTATACTAGCCTCTGAATAATCATTAGTCAGACGAAGGCACATCTGGGACTGAACGTCCCTGCCCCATAAATTAATTGGGACAGCTAGTACAAAGGCTGTATCTTGCCCTTTGTCCTTCCTCAGTATACCAAGTCAACTCTTTTGCACTCATCTGCGGTGTCTCCGCATACCCCAGGCCCCCTGCAGAGTTTGAGAAGATCTCTGAAGAGGCCAGGATTTTGGCCAAGAATTCATCTGAATAATACTTCTATCTGCCCCAGTATCAACTAAACCTGAAAATATTTTCCCTTCTATAGTTAACTGCAAAAGCGGTCTCTGGTCTAATTCTAAAGACAGGCATACTAGGTCCACACCAGTGGACCCAAGACCATTATGTCCCCTTTCTTTATTTCTTATGGGAATGAAGAATGGAGGGAGGAGTAAAAGCAACAGCTGGGCAATACGATCCCCGGGGCAATAGACACAACCCCATAAGGAGAGTGACATAGGGCCTTGATGATGCCCTTATAGTCTGGATCAATGACCCCGGAAAACAATCAATCCCTTTCAGTGTTGATGAGGAGCGCCCAAAAGAAGACCCACGGTGTCTGATTGTAAGGGCCCACAGACATCCGTTTCAGGGCATGGACTCCCATATCAGGAGTCAGGACCAGTCGGCGCGGCACAGAGGTCCAGCCCTGCGGAGCCTGAGGTGGCTCTCGGATTGAGGGGGGCGGCGACAGCGCGTCGCGGAACTGGCGCCTGAATGGCCCCATATATTTGAGGGCCCTGGGGTCGGGGGCCCCTCATCCCGTTTTTTGAACCCTGTCCTTGTTGAAGAGGTGGTATGGGCATTCCATTGATATCTCTCACTGACCTGCATTCGTTAGCCCAGTGTTTCCCCTTTTTACATCTCGGGCAAGTCCCTGGGGCCTTTTGTTTTTGTTCCTCCCTCTGAACAAATTTTGGGTCGCTGGCTTGTGGGCACTGGCGTTTAAAATGACCAAGTTGACCACAATTAAAGCAGCCCCTCGAACTCTGACCTTGCCGAGACTTGGTGGCAGCAAGAACAGCCGCCGCTAGTCCTGCATTTGACAGCGGCCGCCAATCTCGCGACAGGCCTTAATCCAAGCCTCTAAATTTTCTTTCTTTCTAACTGGATTTATGCCCTCTGGCACTCAATAGTGCATTGCTCATAAATCAACTGCTGAATAAAAGGCATGGTATGTTCAGCGGAACCAATGGTCTTGTCTGCAACCTCCAGCATACGAGCAGCAAAATCCGCAAAAGGCTCTGTGGGCCGCTGGATAATCTTTGTCAGATATCCAGTGACTTCCCCCTTATTAGGGAGAGCCTTCCATGCCTATAGTGAATATCATTAATCTGTGTATAAACATCCCAGGGTATGTAGTCTGGTCTGCGCATGTGGACCCAGCCCCAAGAGCATCTCCGCCGCCCAGGCTGGGTGTCCTTGTTCAACATTCTTTCTGGCCTGGGTATGGGCAGAGTCAGTGACTAACACTTTAAATTCCAGGAACTGACCCCTCGAGAGGCAAGCTCTCGCCAGCTCCGCCCAATCAGTGGGTGTCAAAGGAGTTACCAGGACCCTCACGCAAAGGGGCATCACTATACTCTGCCCCAGGGCCAAAATCTTTAACCGCCTGCACAAGGTCCTTTAGTTGTTCATAGGGAATGGGCTGATACCTCCTCTGATAAGTAGCAGGATCCTCAAAGACCGGAAAGCCGAAGCTAGCTTTGACCACGTTTTGTCTTTTATAAAATGGCATTTATTTCTTACGGGAACGTATGGTGGAGGGGCCGGGCTGCACGGGGCCACACCCTCCTGTAACCTTATTACCCCCAGCAGATGGCGCATGGCAACGGTAACTGTGCCTGCCAGCTCCCCTCTCTATGGGTTACTTCCCGTAAAATTTCCACTTCCTCTCCCTTAATCCCAAAAGTCTCCTCCTCCTGATGGGAGTCCGATTCTGAGCTACTCTCATCATCATCTGCCTCCAGCACATGTAAGCTTGCAAACTCCTCTAATGGAGGATATAATCCTCCGGGGCCTCTGTGCCCCTTCCGAGGAGTGGGCCTGAGCAAGCCTCGCCCATCTCCTCAAGTTCCTCTTTTAGGCTTTTTTCCTTTTCTTGTCTCTTTTGTTCTGTTTTTTTTCCAACTGTTTCTTTCTAGGCCTATTATTTGATTCCCGCTTGTGTCTGATTCTGAAAGACTGTCCTGATGTTGAGCTAGAGCCCTTTGGCCCTCCCCAATAATGTCTGCATGTCTGCCACTACTCAAGCAAGAATGGACTAACCGCCAAAATGGCAACGTGCCCTTTCCTAGACTTCCTTCCTTCTCCACCTCCCGCAGATCGTGGGCCCAGCTTCTCCCAGGAGGAGATGGTGAGGGCCTGAAACCACGAACAGGGGGGCCAAATCCATATCTCTAAGTATCCTTTAATTGTGACAGTGGAAATCTGAATATCACGCTGTTTAAGAAGCGCTTTTATCAACCCTGAAAATGATCAATGGCTGCCAGGGCACCTTGAGTATTACCATGATGTGCGCTGTTATCTACCAGCGAACTTACCACCAGGAAGAGGCGCAAGCTGAGAAAGACCCTGTTATTTACCAGGGGTTTTACTACGCTATCTTATCGCCTAAGAGTCAAATACCCTTTCCTTATAAAAGGTGAGAACAATTGGTAGCAGAGATAAAGGCCCAGACAATACAGACAGCAACAAGCGAGGGCAGCAAGGACAAGATGGATTTCCATCAGTGTCAATCAGAAGACAAGCCCGGGGATGACTTACGGCGCCTTCCTCTCCGTGTGTCAAGTTCTGATCCTCTTGCCCCGCCTGGCGATCGCAAGACACCGGCGTCCCGGTTTCGGCACCACTTTGCGGCGAACCCTTCCCAACCAGCAGGAAAGGAACAGCCACAAACGAAGGTCCTTCTTGTATCACACTTTTATTGGAGAGCCCTTGGTTAACAGGAAAGCTGATGGCGAAGGGGGGGGGGCCAAATCTGCAGCTGCTTTTATAGAGTGTACTGCTACAAGGCGTTTACTGATTGGTTGCGACCAGCTTGCCATCACCAGGCGCCACGGGATAGGCTTGGGACAGGTTGCGTCAAGCGCATGCGCATACCTTAGATACGGTTGGCGCCAAGGCACTGTCTAATATGGAGGAGCCAGTGCCATCTTGTAATGGCGACTGCTTACGGCTCCCTGCAGTTAGCTACATTTCAAATGCAGTTTGCTTGGAAAACAAACACCTTGATTCGTCAACACTGTACTGTGTGAATTAAGCTAGTTCTGTTCTCGGAATGAGTTGCTTTCTTACTAAGAGTCTTCAGTGCAGCACAATCAAACTTTGCTCGTTTCTGTAATCTAAAAAGATTTACAACTTAGTACATTCGCCTCATTTCTAAAGTAGTTTCTTTAGAAAACAAACATCTTCAGTGCCGAACACTATACTGTGTGAAATAAGCTAGTTGTGTTCTCGGAACGAGTTGCTTTCTTACGAAGAGTCTTCACTGCAGCAAGGCCAAACTTTGCTAGTTTGTGTAATCTAACAAGATGTACAATTCACTAGATTCATTTTATTTCTAACGCAGTTTGTTAAGAAAACCAACACCTTCATTGCCAAACATGGTAATGTGTGAAATAAGCTAGTTGTGTTCTCAGAACGAGTTGCTTTCTTACGAAGAGTCTTCACTGCAGCAAGATCAAACTGTGCTAGCTTGTGGAATCTTACAAGATGTACAACATAAGAGATTCATTTCGTTTCTAACGTAGTTTGTTTAGAAAACAAACACATTGATTCCTCAACACTGTACTGTGTGAATTAAGCTATTTCTGTTCTCGGAATGAGGTGCTTTCTTACCAAGAGTCTTCAGTGTAGCGAGATCAAACTTTGCTAGTTTGTGTAATCTAACAAGACGTACAACTTCATAGGTTAGCTACATTTCAAACGTACTTTGCTTTGACAACAAACTCCTTGATTCGCCAACTCCGTACTGTGTGAATTAAGCTAGTTCTGTTTTTGGAACGAGTTGCTTTCTTACGAAGAGTCTTCACTGCAGCAAGGCCAAACATTGCTAGTTTGTGTAATCTAACAAGATGTACCATTTAGTAGATTCATTTCATTTCTAACGTAGTTTGTTTAGAAAACAAACACCTTCATTGCCGGACACGGTAATGTGTGAAATAAGCTAGTTGTGTTCTCGGGATGAGTTGCTTTCTTACGAAGAGTCTTCACTGCAGCAAGATCAAACTTTGTTAGCTTGTGTAATCTAACAAGATGTACAACATAGGAGATTCATTTCGTTTCTAACGTAGTTTGTTTAGAAGACAAACACTTTGATTCCTCAACACTGTACTGTGGGAATTAAGCTACTTCTGTTCTCAGAACCAGTTGCTTTCTTACCAAGAGTCTTCAGTGCAGCCCAATCAAACTTTGCTAGTTTCTGTAATCTAGAAAGATGTACAACTTAGGAGATTCATTTCGTTTCTAACGTAGTTTGTTTAGAAGACAAACACTTTGATTCCTCAACACTGTACTGTGTGAATTAAGCTAGTTCTGTTCTCAGAATGAGTTGCTTTGTTACGAAGAGTCTTCAGTGCAGCACAATCACACTTTGCTAGTTTCTGTAATCTAAAAAGATTTACAACTTAGCACATTCGCCTTATTTCTAAAGCAGTTTCTTTAGAAAACAAAGATGTTCATTGCCGAACACTGTACTGTGTGAAATAAGCTAGTTGTGTTCTCGAAAAGAGTTGCTTTCTTACGTAGAGTCTTCACTGCAGCAAGGCCAAACTTTGCTAGTTTGTGTAATGTAAGAAGATGTACAACTCAGTAGATACATTTCATTTCTAACGTAGTTTGTTCAGAAAACAAACACTTTGATTCCCCAACACAGTACTGTGTGAAATAAGCTAGTTCTTCTCAGAATGAGTGCCTTTCTTACCAAGAGTCTTCAGTGCAGCAAGATCAAGCTTTGCTAGCTTGTGTAATCTAACAAGATGTACAAATTCGTAGGTTATCAACATTTCAAATGCACTTTGCTTGGAAAACAAACACCTTGATTTGCCAAAACTGTACGGTGTGAATTAAGCTAGTTCGGTTCTCGGAATGAGTTGGTTTTTTACTAAGATTCTTCAGTGCAGCACAATCACACTTTGCTAGTTTCTGTAATCTAAAAAGATTTACAACTTAGTACATTCGCCTCATTTCTAAAGTACTTTCTTTAGAAAACAAACATCTTCTTGGCCGAACACTATACTGTGTGAAATAAGCTAGTTCGGTTCTCGGAATGAGTTGCTTTCTTACCAAGAGTCTTCAGTGTAGCGAGATCAAACTTTGCCAGTTTGTGTAATCTATCAAGACGTACAACTTCGTAGGTTAGCTACATTTCAAACGTAGTTTGCTTTGAAAACAAACACCTTGATTCGCCAACTCCGTACTGTGTGAATTAAGCTAGTTCTGTTTTCGGAACGAGTTGCTTTCTTACGAAGAGTCTTCACTGCAGCAAGGCCAAACATTGCTAGTTTGTGTAATCTCACAAGATGTACCATTTAGGAGATTCATTTCATTTCTAATGCAGTTTGTTTAGAAAACGAACACCTTCATTGCCGGACATGGTAATGTGTGAAATAAGCTAGTTGTGTTCCCGGGACGAGTTGCTTTGTTATGAGGAGTCTTCACTGCAGCAAGATCAAACTTTGTTAGCTTTTGTAAGTTAACAAGATGTACAACTTAGGATATTCATTTCATTTCTAACGTAGTTTGTTTAGAAAACAAACACTTTGATTCCCCAACACTGTACAGTGTGAAATAAGCTAGTACTGTTCTCGTAACCAGTTGCTTTCTTACGAAGACTCTTCAGTGCAGCCCAATCAAACTTTGCTAGTTTCTGTAATCTAGAAAGATGTACAACTTAGGAGATTCATTTCATTTCTAACGTCGTTTGTTTAGAAGACAAACACTTTGATTCCTCAACACTGTACTGTGTGAATTAAGCTAGTTCTGTTCTCGTAATGAGTTGCTTTGTTACGAAGAGTCTTCAGTGCAGCACAATCAAACTTTGCTAGTTTCTGTAATCTAAAAAGATTTACAACTTAGTACATTTGCCTTATTTCTAAACCAGTTTCTTTAGAAAACAAACATGTTCATTGCCGAAAACTGTACTGTGTGAAATAAGCTAGTTGTGTTCTCGGAACGAGTTGCTTTCTTACGAAGAGTCTTCACTGCAGCAAGGCCAAACTTTGCTAGTTTGTGTAACGTAAGAAGATGTACAACTCAGTAGATTCATTTCATTTCTAACGTAGTTTGTTTAGAAAACAAACACTTTGATTCCCCAACACAGTACTGTGTGAAATAAGCTAGTTCTTTTCTCGGAATGAGTTCCTTTCTTACCAAGAGTCTTCAGTGCAGCAAGATCAAGCTTAGCTAGCTTTTGTAATCTAACAAGATGTACAAATTCGTAGGTTAGCTACATTTCAAATGCAGTTTGCTTGGAAAAAACACACCTTCATTCGCCAACACTGTACTGTGTGAATTAAGCTAGTTCTGTTCTCGGAATGAGTTGCTTTCTTACTAAGAGTCTTCAGTGCAGCACAATCACACTTTGCTAGTTTCTGTAATCTAAAAAGATTTACAACTTAGTACATTCTGCCTCATTTCTAAAGTACTTTCTTTAGAAAACAAACATCTTCTTAATAACACTATACTGTGTGAAATAAGCTAGTTCGGTTCTCGGAATGAGTTGCTTTCTTACCAAGAGTCTTCAGTGTAGCGAGATCAAACTTTGCCAGTTTGTGTAATCTATCAAGACGTACAACTTAGGTAGGTTACATTTCAAACGTAGTTTGCTTTTGAAAACAAACACCTTGATTCGCCAACTCCGTACTGTGTGAATTAAGCTAGTTCTGTTTTCGAACGAGCTGCTTTCTACGAAGAGTCTTCACTGCAGCAAGGCCAAACATTGCTAGTTTGTGTAATCTAACAAGATGTACCATTTAGTAGATTCATTTCATTTCTAACGCAGTTTGTTTAGAAAAACAAACACCTTCATTGCCGGACACGTAATGTGTGAAATAATCTAGTTGTTTTCTCGGGACGAGTTGCTTTCTTACGAGGAGTCTTCACTGCAGCAAGATCAAACTTTGTGAGCTTGTGTAATCTAACAAGATGTACAACTTAGGAGATTCATTTCATTTCTAACGTAGTTTCTTTAGAACACAAACACTTTGATTCCCCAACACTGTACTGTGTGAAATAAGCTAGTTCTGTTCTCGTAACCAGTTGCTTTCTTACGAAGAGTCTTCAGTGCAGCCCAATCAAACTTTGCTAGTTTCTGTAATCTAGAAAGATGTACTATTTAGGAGATTCATTTCGTTTCTAACGTCGTTTGTTTAGAAGAAAAACACTTTGATTCCTCAACACTGTACTGTGTGTAATAAGCTAGTTCTGTTCTCGGAACCAGTTGCTTTCTTATGAAGAGTCTTCAGTGCAGCCCAATCAAACTTTGCTAGTTTCTGTAATCTAGAAAGATATACAACTTAGGAGATTCATTTTCTTTCTAACGTAGTTTGTTTAGAAGACAAACACTTTGATTCCTCAACACAGTACTGTGTGAATTAAGCTAGTTCTGTTCTCGGAATGAGTTGCTTTGTTACGAAGAGTCTTCAGTGCTGCACAATCAAACTTTGCTAGTTTCTGTAATCTAAAAACTTTTACAACTTAGTACATTTGCCTTATTTCTAAAGCAGTTTCTTTAGAAAACAAACATGTTCATTGCCGAATACTGTACTGTGTGAAATAAGCCAGTTGTGTTCTCGGAACGAGTTGCTTTCTTATGAAGAGTCTTCACTGCAGCAAGGCCAATCTTTGCTAGTTTGTGTAATGTAAGAAGATGTACAACTCAGTAGATTCATTTCATTTCTAACGTAGTTTGTTTAGAAAACAAACTCTTTAATTGCACAACACTGTACTGTGTGAAATAAGCTAGTTCTTTTCTCGGAATGAGTTCCTTTCTTACCAAGAGTCTTCAGTGCAGCAAGATCAAGCTTTGCTAGTTTGTGTAATCTAACAAGATGTACAAATTCGTAGCTTAGCTACATTTCAAATGCAGTTTGCTTTGAAAACAAACACCTTGATTCGCCAAGACTGTAGTGTGTGAATTAAGCTAGTTCTGTTCTCGGAATGAGTTGCTGTCTTACTAAGAGTCTTCAGTGCAGCACAATCAAACTTTGCTAGTTTCTGTAATCTAAAAAGATTTACAACTTAGTACATTCGCCTCATTTCTAAAGTAGTTTCTTTAGAAAACAAACATCTTCATTTCCGAACACTATACTTTGTGAAATAAGCTAATTGTGTTCTCGGAACGAGTTGCTTTCTTACGAAGAGTCTTCACTGCAGCAAGGCCAAACTTTGCTAGTTTGTGTAATCTATCAAGATGTACAATTCACTAGATTCTTTTCATTTCTAACGTAGTTTGTTTAGAAAGCAAACACTTTGATTCCCCAACACAGTACTGTGTGAAATAAGCTAGTTCTTTTCTCAGAATGAGTTCCTTTCTTACCAAGAGTCTTCAGTGCAGCAAGATCAAGCTTAGCTAGCTTTTGTAATCTAACAAGATGTACAAATTCGTAGGTTAGCTACATTTCAAATGCAGTTTGCTTGGAAAAAACACACCTTCATTCGCCAACACTGTACTGTGTGAATTAAGCTAGTTCTGTTCTCGGAATGAGTTGCTTTCTTACTAAGAGTCTTCAGTGCAGCACAATCACACTTTGCTAGTTTCTGTAATCTAAAAAGATTTACAACTTAGTACATTCGCCTCATTTCTAAAGTACTTTCTTTAGAAAACAAACATCTTCTTGGCCGAACACTATACTGTGTGAAATAAGCTAGTTCGGTTCTCGGAATGAGTTGCTTTCTTACCAAGAGTCTTCAGTGTAGCGAGATCAAACTTTGCCAGTTTGTGTAATCTATCAAGACGTACAACTTCGTAGGTTAGCTACATTTCAAACGTAGTTTGCTTTGAAAACAAACACCTTGATTCGCCAACCCGTTGCTGTGTGAATTAAGCTAGTTCTGTTTTCGAACGAAGTTGCTTTCTTACGAAGAGTCTTCACTGCAGCAAGGCCAAACATTGCTAGTTTGTGTAATCTAACAAGATGTACCATTTAGTAGATTCATTTCATTTCTAACGTAGTTTGTTTAGAAAACAAACACCTTCATTGCCGGACACGGTAATGTGTGAAATAATCTAGTTGTGTTCTCGGGACGAGTTGCTTTCTTACGAGGAGTCTTCACTGCAGCAAGATCAAACTTTGTGAGCTTGTGTAATCTAACAAGATGTACAACTTAGGAGATTCATTTCATTTCTAACGTAGTTTCTTTAGAACACAAACACTTTGATTCCCCAACACTGTACTGTGTGAAATAAGCTAGTTCTGTTCTCGTAACCAGTTGCTTTCTTACGAAGAGTCTTCAGTGCAGCCCAATCAAACTTTGCTAGTTTCTGTAATCTAGAAAGATGTACTATTTAGGAGATTCATTTCGTTTCTAACGTCGTTTGTTTAGAAGAAAAACACTTTGATTCCTCAACACTGTACTGTGTGTAATAAGCTAGTTCTGTTCTCGGAACCAGTTGCTTTCTTATGAAGAGTCTTCAGTGCAGCCCAATCAAACTTTGCTAGTTTCTGTAATCTAGAAAGATATACAACTTTAGAGATTCATTTTCTTTCTAACGTAGTTTGTTTAGAAGACAAACACTTTGATTCCTCAACACAGTACTGTGTGAATTAAGCTAGTTCTGTTCTCGGAATGAGTTGCTTTGTTACGAAGAGTCTTCAGTGCTGCACAATCAAACTTTGCTAGTTTCTGTAATCTAAAAACTTTTACAACTTAGTACATTTGCCTTATTTCTAAAGCAGTTTCTTTAGAAAACAAACATGTTCATTGCCGAATACTGTACTGTGTGAAATAAGCCAGTTGTGTTCTCGGAACGAGTTGCTTTCTTATGAAGAGTCTTCACTGCAGCAAGGCCAATCTTTGCTAGTTTGTGTAATGTAAGAAGATGTACAACTCAGTAGATTCATTTCATTTCTAACGTAGTTTGTTTAGAAAACAAACTCTTTAATTGCACAACACTGTACTGTGTGAAATAAGCTAGTTCTTTTTCTCGAATGAGTTCCTTTCTTACCAAGAGTCTTCAGTGCAGCAAGATCAAGCTTTGCTGGTTGTGTAATCTAACAAGATGTACAAATTCGTAGCTTAGCTACATTTCAAATGCAGTTTGCTTTGAAAACAAACACCTTGATTCACCAAGACTGTAGTGTGTGAATTAAGCTAGTTCTGTTCTCGGAATGAGTTGCTGTCTGACTAAGAGTCTTCAGTGCAGCACAATCAAACTTTGCTAGTTTCTGTAATCTAAAAGATTTACAACTTAGTACATTCGCCTCATTTCTAAAAAGTAGTTTCTTTAGAAAACAAACATCTTCATTTCCCAACACTATACTTTGTGAAATAAGCTAATTGTGTTCTCGAACGAGTTGCTTTCTTACGAAGAGTCTTCACTGCAGCAAAGGCCAAACTTTGCTAGTTTGTGTAATCTATCAAGATGTACAATTCACTAGATTCTTTTCATTTCTAACGTAGTTTGTTTAGAAAGCAAACACTTGATTCCCCAACACAGTACTGTGTGAAATAAGCTAGTTCTTTTCTCAGAATGAGTTCCTTTCTTACCAAGAGTCTTCAGTGCAGCAAGATCAAGCTTAGCTAGCTTTTGTAATCTAACAAGATGTACAAATTCGTAGGTTAGCTACATTTCAAATGCAGTTTGCTTGGAAAAACACACCTTCATTCGCCAACACTGTACTGTGTGAATTAAGCTAGTTCTGTTCTCGGAATGAGTTGCTTTCTTACTAAGAGTCTTCAGTGCAGCACAATCACACTTTGCTAGTTTCTGTAATCTAAAAAGATTTACAACTTAGTACATTCGCCTCATTTCTAAAGTACTTTCTTTAGAAAACAAACATCTTCTTGGCCGAACACTATACTGTGTGAAATAAGCTAGTTCGGGTTCTCGAATGAGTTGCTTTTACCAAGAGTCTTCAGTGTAGCGAGATCAAACTTTGCCAGTTTGTGTAATCTATCAAGACGTACAACTTCGTAGGTTAGCTACATTTCAAACGTAGTTTGCTTTGAAAACAAACACCTTGATTCGCCAACTCCGTACTGTGTGAATTAAGCTAGTTCTGTTTTCGAACGAAGTTGCTTTCTTACTAAGAGTCTTCACTGCAGCGGCCAAACATTGCTAGTTTGTGTAATCTAACAAGATGTACCATTTAGTAGATTCATTTCATTTCTAACGTAGTTTGTTTAGAAAACAAACACCTTCATTGCCGGACGGTAATGTGTGAAATAATCTAGTTGTGTTCTCGGACGAGTTGCTTTCTAAAGGGGAGTCTTCACTGCAGCAAGATCAAACTTTGTGAGCTTGTGTAATCTAACAAGATGTACAACTTAGGAGATTCATTTCATTTCTAACGTAGTTTCTTTAGAACACAAACACTTTGATTCCCCAACACTGTACTGTGTGAAATAAGCTAGTTCTGTTCTCGTAACCAGTTGCTTTCTTATAAGAGTCTTCAGTGCAGCCCAATCAAACTTTGCTAGTTTCTGTAATCTAGAAAGATGTACTATTTAGAGATTCATTTTGTTTCTAACGTCGTTTGTTTAGAAAGAAAACACTTTGATTCCTCAACACTGTACTGTGTGTAATAAGCTAGTTCTGTTCTCGAACCAGTTGCTTTCTTATGAAGAGTCTTCAGTGCAGCCCAATCAAACTTTGCTAGTTTCTGTAATCTAGAAAGATATACAACTTAGGAGATTCATTTTCTTTCTAACGTAGTTTGTTTAGAAGACAAACACTTTGATTCCTCAACACAGTACTGTGTGGAATTAAGCTAGTTCTGTTCTCGAATGAGTTGCTTTGTTACGAAGAGTCTTCAGTGCTGCACAATCAAACTTTGCTAGTTTCTGTAATCTAAAAACTTTTTACAACTTAGTACATTTGCCTTATTTCTAAAGCAGTTTCTTTAGAAAACAAACATGTTCATTGCCGAATACTGTACTGTGTGAAATAAGCCAGTTGTGTTCTCGAACGAAGTTGCTTTCTTATGAAGAGTCTTCACTGCAGCAAGGCCAATCTTTGCTAGTTTGTGTAATGTAAGAAGATGTACAACTCAGTAGATTCATTTCATTTCTAACGTAGTTTGTTTAGAAAACAAACTCTTTAATTGCACAACACTGTACTGTGTGAAATAAGCTAGTTCTTTCGAATGAGTTCCTTTCTTACCAAGAGTCTTCAGTGCAGCAAGATCAAGCTTTGCTAGTTTGTGTAATCTAACAAGATGTACAAATTCATTAGCTTAGCTACATTTCAAATGCAGTTTGTTTTGAAAACAAACACCTTGATTCACCAAGACTGTAGTGTGTGAATTAAGCTAGTTCTGTTCTCGGAATGAGTTGCTGTCTGACTAAGAGTCTTCAGTGCAGCACAATCAAACTTTGCTAGTTTCTGTAATCTAAAAAGATTTACAACTTAGTACATTCGCCTCATTTCTAAAGTAGTTTCTTTAGAAAACAAACATCTTCATTTCCGAACACTATACTTTGTGAAATAAGCTAATTGTGTTCTCGGAACGAGTTGCTTTCTTACGAAGAGTCTTCACTGCACCAAGGCCAAACTTTGCTAGTTTGTGTAATCTATCAAGATGTACAATTCACTAGATTCTTTTCATTTCTAACGTAGTTTGTTTAGAAAGCAAACACTTTGATTCCCCAACACAGTACTGTGTGAAATAAGCTAGTTCTTTTCTCAGAATGAGTTCCTTTCTTACCAAGTGTCTTCAGTGCAGCAAGATCAAGCTTTGCTAGTTTGTGTAATCTAACAAGATGTACAAATTCGTAGCTCAGCTACATTTCAAATGCAGTATCTTGGAAAACAAACACCTTGATTCGCCAAGACTGTACTGTGTGAATTAAGCTAGTTCTGTTCTCGGAATGAGTTGCTTTCTTACTAAGAGACTTCAGTGCAGCACAATCAAACTTTGGTAGTTTCTGTAATCTAAAAAGATTTACAACTTAGTACATTCGCCTAATTTCTAAAGTAGTTTCTTTAGAAACAAACATCTTCATTGCCGAACACTATACTGTGTGAAATAAGCTAGTTGTGTTCTCGGAATGAGTTGCTTTCTTACGAAGAGTCTTCACTGCAGCAAGGCCAAACTTTGCTAGTTTGTGTAATCTAACAAGATGTACAATTCACTAGATTCTTTTCATTTCTAACGCAGTTTGTTTAGAAAACAAACACCTTCATTTCCAAACATGGTAATGTTTGAAATAAGCTAGTTCTGTTTTTGGAACAAGTTGCTTTCTTACGAAGAGTCTTCAGTGCAGCAAGATCAAACTTTGCTGGTTTGTGTAATCTATCTAGGTGTACAACTTAGTAGGTTACCTTCATTTCTAACGTAGTTTGTTTAGAAAACAAACACTTTGAATCGCACACACTGTAATTCGTGGAATAAGCTAGTTCTGTTCTCTGAATGAGTTGCTTTCTTACGAAGAGTCTTCATTGCAGGAAGATCAAACTTTCGTAATTTGTGTATTCTAACAAGTTGTACAACTTAGTAGGTTACCTTCATTACTAACGTAGTTTGTCTAGAAAACAAACACCTTGATTCACCTACACTGTGCTGTGTGAAAAAGGCTAGTTCTGTTCTCGGAATGAGTTGCTTTCTTACGAAGAGTCTTCAGTGCCCAAGACAGAACTTTGCTAGTTTGTGCAATCTAGAAAGATGTACAATTTAGTATGTTAGCTTCATTTCTAACATAGATTTTTTAGAAAACAAACACCTAGAAGCACAAACACTGTACTGTGTGAAATAAGCTATTTCTTTTCTGGAACCAGTTGCTTTATTCTGAAGAGTCTTCAATGCAGCAAGATCAAACTGCTAGTTTCTGTAATCTAACTAGATGTACAACAGCAGGTTATTTTCATTTTCTAACGTAGTTTGTTAGAAAACAAACACAAGTGAATACGCAAACACTATACTGTGTAAATAAGCTAGTTCTGTTCTCTGAATGAGTTGCTTTCTTACGGAGTCTGCAGTGCAGCAGATCAAATCCTGCTAGTTTCTGTAATCTAAAAATCCTTTACAACTTAGTACATTTGCCTTATTTCTAAAAGCAGTTTCTTTAGAAAACAAACATGTTCACGTCATCACTGTACTGTGTGAAATAAGCCAGTTGTAATTTTCTGAACGAGTTGCTTTCTTATGAAGAGTCTTCACTGCAGCAAGGCCAATCTTTTGCTAGTTTGTGCCAATGCCAAGGAGATGTACAGCTCAGTAGATTCATTTCATTTCTAACGTAGTTTGTTTAGAAAACAAACTCTTTAATTGCACAACATACTGCTGTGTGAAATAAGCTAGTTCTTTTCTCGGAGATGAGTTCCTTTCTTACCAAGGAGTCTTCAGTGCAGCAAGATCAAGCTTTGCTAGTTTGTGTAATCTAACAAGATGTACAAATTCCTTAAGCTTAGCTACATTTCAAATGCAGTTTGCTTTGAAAACAAACACCTTGATTCACCAGACTGTAGTGTGTGAATTAAGCTAGTTCTGTTCTGAATGAGTTGCTGTCTGACTAAGAGTCTTCAATTGCAGCACAATCAAACTTTGCTAGTTTCTGTAATCTAAAAAGATTTACAACTTAGTACATTCCCGCCTCATTTCTAAAGTAGTTTCTTTAGAAAACAAACATCTTCATTTCAGACACTATACTTTTGGCAAGAATAAGCTAATTGTGTTCTGGGCAGGTTGCTTTCTTCACAGTCTACGCACCAAGGCCAAACTTTGCTAGTTTGTGTAATCCTATCAAGATGTACAATTCACTAGATTCTTTTCATTTCTAACGTAGTTTATTTAGAAAGCAAAACATACAGTTCTGACACAGTACTGTGTGAAATAAGCTAGTTCTTTTCTCGAGATGAGTTCCTTTCTTACCAGAGTCTTCAGTGCAGCAAGATCAAAAACTTTCCTAGTTTGTGTAGTCTAACAAGATGTACAAATTCGTATCTAGCTCATTTCTGGAAATGCAGTATCTTGGAAAAACAAACACCTTGATTCGCTAAGACTGTACTGTGTGAATTAAGCTAGTTCTGTTGTCGGAATGAGTTGCTTTCTTACTAAGAGACTTCAGTGCAGCACAATCAAACTTTGGTAGTTTCTGTAATCTAGAAAGATTTACAACTTAGTACATTCGCCTAATTTCTAAAGTAGTTCTTTAGAAAACAAACATCTTCACACAATTATATAATGTTAAATAGTTAGCGTACTCTCGGAATGAGCGTTTTCTTACGAAGAGCCTTCACTGCAGCAAGGCCAAACTTTGCTAGTTTGTGTAATTCAACAAGATGTATAACTCTACTAGATTCTTTTCATTTAACGTAGGTTTGTTTAGGAAAACAAACATTTCATTGCCAAACATGGTAATGTTTGAAATAAGCTAGTTCTGTTTTTGGAATGTTGCTTTACGAAGAGTCTTCAGTGCATCAAGATCAAACTTTGCTGGTTTGTGTAACTATCTAGGTGTACAACTTAGTAGGTTACCTCTTCATTTCTAACGTAGTTTGTTTAGAAAACAAACACTTTGAATGCACACACTAAATTCGTGAATAAGCTAGTTCTGCTCTGAATGAGTTGCTTTCTTACGAAGAGTCTTCATTGCAGGAAGATCAAACTTCTTCGTAATTTGTGTATTCTAACAAGTTGTACAACTTAGTATAGGTTACCTTCATTACTAACGAAGTTTGTCTAGGAAAACAAACACTGATTCACCTACACTGTGCTGTGTGAAAGGCTTAGTTCTGTTCTCGGAATGAGTTGCTTTCACGGTAAGAGTCTTCAGGCCGCAAGACAGAACTTTCTAGTTTGTGCAATCTAACTAGATGTACAATTTAGTATGTTAGCTTCATTTCTAACATAGATTTTTTTAGAAAACAAAACACCTAGAAGCACAAACACTGTACTGTGTGAAATAAGTCATTTCTTTCGAATGAGTTGTTTTATTACAAGAGTCTTCAATGCAGCAGAAGATCAAACTGCTAGTTTGTAATCTAACTAGATGTACAACTTAGCAGGTTAGCTTATTTCTAACGAGTTTGTTGTGAAAACAAATGACTGCGGAATCGCAAACATCATACTGTGTAAAAATAAGCTAGTTCTGTTCTCTGGAATGAGTTGCTTTCTTACGGAGTCTGCAGCAAGATCAAATCTCTAGTTTCTGTAATCTAAAAAGTATTTACAACTTAGTAGATTCACCTCATTTCTAACGAGTTTCTTTAGAAAACAAACACATTCTTTTGCCCACACTGCACAGTGTGAAATATGCTAGTTCTAAGCCCTAGGAATGAGTTGCTTTCTCACGAAGAGCTCTCAGTTCAGCAATATCAACTTACCAGTTTGTGTATCAACAAGATGCACAACTTATATTCATTTCATTTATAACGTAGTTTGTTTAGAAAACAAACACCTTCATTACGAACACTGTACTGGGTGAAATGGAGCAAGTCTTGTCGAATGAGTTCCTTTCTGACAAAGGCTCTTCAGTGCAGCAAGATCAAACTTCTGCTGGTTTGTGTATTCTATCTAGATGTACAACTTAGTAGGTTAACTTCATTCTAATGAAGTTTGTTTCACAAACAAAACACCTCTGAATCGCAAAACAATGTACTCGTGTGAAATAAGCTAGTTCTGTCTCGAATGAGTTGCTTTTAAAAAAAAAAAAAAATTTATTTATTTATTTATTTATTTATTTATTTGGTTTATTTATTTATTATTGACAACAAAATAAGTACTTACATACAAAAAGTGCATAGTACTTCCTCCCTTCCCTATTCCCCTTTAGAACTCCACTTCATCATATCCCGCCTCTCCATTAGTTTCTTT
>JAEOAD010002388.1:0-51252 GCA_036365145.1 Orientallactaga sibirica
TGAACTCAACCCTCTTAGTAAGAAAGCAACTGATTCGAGAACAGAACTAGCCCATTTCACACAGTACTGTGTTCGGCAATGAAGATGTTTGTTTTCTACCCAAACTACTTTAGAAGTGAGGCAAAGATACTACTTTGTACATCTTGTTAGATTACACAAACAAGGAAAGTTTGAACTTGCTGCACTCAAGCGATTTTGTAAGGAAGCAACTGATTCCAAGAACAGAACTAGCTCATTTCACAGAGTACAGTGTTCGGCAAATGGAGATATTTGTTTTCTAAACAAACTACTTTAGAAATGAGGTGAATCTACTAAGTTGTATATCTTCTTAGATTACACAAAGAAGGAAAGTTAGAACTTGCTGCACTCACACCTCTTCTTAAGAAAGTTACTGATTCAGAGAATAGAACCAGCTCATTTCACACAGTACAGTTTTCTAAAACTAAGATGATTTTTTTCTAAAGAAATAATTTTAGAAAAGAGCTGAATCTATTAAGTTGTACATCTTGTTAGATTACACTAACTAGGAATGTTTGAACTTGCTGCACTCAACCCTCTTTGTAAGAATGCAAGTGATTCCGAGAATAGAACTAGCTCATTTCACACAATACAGTTTTCAGAAATGAAGATGATTGTTTTCTAAACAAACTACTTTAGAAGTGAGGCGAATCTACTACTTTGTACATCTTGTTAGATTACACAAACAAGGAAAGTTTCAACTTGCTGCGCTCAACACTCTTAGTAAAAGAAAGCAACTGATTCGAGAACAGAACTAGATCATTTCACACAGTACTCGTTCGGCAATGAAGATGTTTGTTTTCTAAACAAACTGCTTTAGAAATGAGGCGAATCTACTACCTTTTACGTCTTGTTAGTTTATACAAACAAGGAAAGTTTGAACTTGATGCACTCAACCCTCTTCGTAAGAAAGCAACTGATTCCGAGAACAGAACTAGCCCATTTCACACAGTACTGTGTTCGGCAATGAAGATGTTTGTTTTCTACCCAAACTACGTTAGAAGTGAGGCGAAGATACTACTTTGTACATCTTGTTAGATTACACTAACTAGGAATGTTTGAAGTTGCTGCACTCAAGCCTCTTTGTAAGAGCATAAATGATTCCGTGAACAGAACTAGCTCATTTCACAGAGTACAGTGTTCGGCAAATGGAGATATTTGTTTTCTAAACAAACTACTTTAGAAATGAGGTGAATCTACTAAGTTGTATATCTTCTTAGATTACACAAAGAAGGAAAGTTAGAACTTGCTGCACTCAACCCCTCTTCTTAAGAAAGTTACTGATTCAGAGAACAGAACCAGCTCATTTCACACAGTACAGTTTTCTAAATCGAAGATGATTGTTTTCTAAACAAATAACTTTAGAATTGAGCTGAATCTATTAAGTTGTACATCTTGTTAGATTACACTAACTAGGAATGTTTGAACTTGCTGCACTCAAGCCTCTTTGGAAGAACTCAAATGGTTCCGGGAACAGAACTAGCTCATTTCACACCATACAGTTTTGGAAATGAAGATGATTGTTTTCTAAACAAACTACTTTAGAAGTGAGGCGAATCTACTACTTTGTACATCTTGTAAGATTACACAAACAAAGGAAGTTTCAACTTTGCTGCGCTCAACTCTCTTCGTAAGAAAGCAACTGATTCGAGAACAGAACTAGCTCATTTCACACAGTACTGTGTTCGGCAATGAGGTGTTTGTTTTCCAAACAAACTGCTTTAGAAATGAGGTGAATCTACTACCTTTTACATCTTGTTAGTTTACACAAAGAAGGAAAGTTTGAACTTGCTGAACTCAACCCTCTTCATAAGAAAGCAACTGATTCCGAGAACAGAACTAGCCCATTTCACACAGTACTGTGTTTGGCAATGAAGATGTTTGTTTTCTACCCAAACTACTTTAGAAGTGAGGCGAAGATACTACTTTGTATATCTTGTTAGATTACACAAACAAGGAAAGTTTGAACTTGCTGCACTCAAGCGATTTTGTAAGGAAGCAACTGATTCCAAGAACAGAACCAGCTCATTTCACAGAGTACAGTGTTCGGCAAATGGAGATATTTGTTTTCTAAACAAACTACTTTAGAAATGAGGTGAATCTACTAAGTTGTATATCTTCTTAGATTACACAAAGAAGGGAAGTTAGAACTTGCTGCACTCAAACCTCTTCTTAAGAAAGTTACTGATTCAGAGAACAGAACCAGCTCATTTCACACAGTACAGTTTTCTAAAACGAAGATGATGGTTTTCTAAACAAATAACTTTAGAAAAGAGCTGAATCTATTAAGTTGTACATCTTGTTAGATTACACTAACTAGGGCAGTTTGAACTTGCTGCACTCAACCCTCTTTGTAGAGCAAGTGATTCCGAGAACAGAACTAGCTCATTTCACACGATACAGTTTTGAGGAAATGAAGATGATTGTTTTCTAAATAAACTACATTAGAAGTGAGGCGAATCTACTATTTTGTACATCTTGTTAGATTACACAAACAAGGAAAGCTTCAACTTGCTGCGCTCAACACTCTTAAATAAAAGCAACTGATTCGAGAACAGAAATAGCTCATGTCACACAGTACTGCATTCGGCAATGAAGATGTTTGTTTTCTAAACAAACTGCTTTAGAAATGAGGCGAAACTACTACCTTTTACGTCTTGTTAGTTTACACAAACAAGGAAAGTTTGAACTTGCGGCACTCAACCCTCTTCGTAAGAAAGTTACTGATTCAGAGAACAGAACCAGCTCATTTCACACAGTACAGTTTTCTTAAAGGAAGATGATTGTTTTCTAAACAAATAACTTTAGAATTGAGCTGAATCTATTAAGTTGTACATCTTGTTAGATTACACTAACTAGGACAGTTTGAACTTGATCAAGCCTCTTTGTTGAAGCATAAATGATTCCGGGAACAGAACTAGCTCATTTCACACAATACAGTTTTGGAAATGAAGATGATTGTTTTCTATACAAACTACTTTAGAAGTGAGGCGAATCTACTACTTTGTACATCTTGTTAGATTACACAAACAAGAAAAGTTTCAACTTGCTGCGCTCAACTCTCTTCGTAAGAAAGCAACTGATTCCGAGAACAGAACTAGCTCATTTTACACAGTACTGTGTCCGGCAATGAAGGTGTTTGTTTTCTAAACAAACTGCTTTAGAAATGAGGCGAATCTACTACCTTTTACGTCTTAGTTTACACAAACAAGGAAAGTTTGAACTTGCTGAACTCAACCCTCTTCGAAAGAAAGCAACTGATTCCGAGAACAGAACTAGCCCATTTCACATAGGACTGTGTTCGGCAATGAAGATGTCTGTTTTCTACCCAAACTACTTTAGAAGTGAGGCAAAGATAATACTTTGTACATCTTGTTATATTACACAAACAAGGAAAGTTTGAACTTGCTGCACTCAAGCGATTTTGTAAGGAAGCAACTGATTCCAAGAACAGAACTAGCTTATTTCACACAGTACAGTGTTCGGCAAATGGAGATATTTGTTTTCTAAACAAACTACTTTAGAAATGAGGTGAATCTACTAAGTTGTATATCTTCTTAGACTACACAAAGAAGGAAAGTTAGAACTTGCTGCACTCAAACCTCTTCTTAAGAAAGTTACTGATTCAGAGAACAGAACCAGCTCATTTATCACAGTACAGTTTTCTAAAACGAAGATGATTGTTTTCTAAACAAATAACTTTAGAATTGAGGTGAATCTATTAAGTTGTACATCTTGTTAGATTACACTAACTAGGAATGTTTGAACTTGCTGCACTCAAGCCTCTTTGTAAGCATAAATGATTCCGTGAACAGAACTAGCTCGTTTCACACTATACAGTTTTCGGAAATGAAGATGATTGTTTTCTAAACAAAGTACTTTAGAAGTGAGGCGAATATACTACTTTGTACATCTTGTTAGATTACAAAAACAAGGAAAGTTTCAACTTGCTGCGCTCAACTCTCTTCGTAAGAAAGCAACTGTTTCCGAGAAGAGAACTAGCTCATTTCACACAGTACTGTGTTCGGCAATGAAGGTGTTTGTTTTCTAAACAAACTGCTTTAGAAATGAGGCGAATCTACTACCTTTTACATCGTGTTAGTTTACACAAACTAGGCAAGTTTGAACTTGCTGCACTCAGCCCTCTTCGTGAAAGCAACTGATTCGAGAACAGAACTAGCCCATTTCACACAGTACTGTGTTCGGCAATGAAGATGTTTGTTTTAAACCGAACTACTTTAGAAGTGAGGCAAAGATACTACTTTGTATATCTTGTTAGATTACACAAACAAGGAAAGTTTGAACTTGCTGCACTCAAGCGATTTTGTAAGGAAGCAACTGATTCCAAGAACAGAACCAGCTTATTTCACAGAGTACAGTGTTCGGCAAATGGAGATATTTGTTTTCTAAACAAACTACTTTAGAAATGAGGTGAATCTGCTAAGTTGTATATCTTCTTAGATTACACAAATTAGGAAAGTTAGAACTTGCTGCACTCAAAACTCTTCTTAAGAAAGTTACTGATTCAGAGAATAGAACCAGCTCATTTCACACAGTACAGTTTTCTAAAACTAAGATGATTTTTCTAAAGAAATAACTTTAGAAAAAAGAGCTGAATCTATTAAGTTGTACATCTTGTTAGATTACACTAACTAGGAATGTTTGAACTTGCTGCACTCAACCCTCTTTGTAGAGCATGAAGTGATTCCGAGAATAGAACTAGCTCATTTCACACAATACAGTTTTCAGAAATGAAGATGATTGTTTTCTAAACAAACTACTTTAGAAGTGAGCTGAATCTACTACTTTGTACATCTTGTTAGATTACACAAACAAGGAAAGTTTCAACTTGCTGCTCAACACTCTTTGTAAGAAAGCAACTGTTTCCGAGAACAGAACTAGATCATTTCACGATACAGTTTTGGAAATGAAGATGATTGTTTTTCTAAACAAACTACTTTAGAAGTGAGGCGAATCTACTACTTTGTACATCTTGTTAGATTACACAAACAAGGAAAGTTTCAACTTGCTTTGCTCAACACTCTTCGTAAGAAAGCAACTGATTCCGAGAACAGAACTAGCTCATTTCACACAGTACTGCGTTCGGCAATGAAGATGTTTGTTTTCTAAACAAACTGCTTTAGAAATGAAACGAATCTACTACCTTTTACGTCTTGTTAGTTTACACAAACAAGGAAAGTTTGAACTTGCTGCACTCAACCCTCTTCGTAAGAAAGCAACTGATTCCGAGAACAGAACTAGCCCATTTCACACAGTACTGTGTTCGGCAATGAAGATGTTTGTTTTCTACCCAAACTACTTTAGAAGTGAGGCGAAGATACTACTTTGTACATCTTGTTAGAGTACACTAACTAGGAATGTTTGAAGTTGCTGCACTCAAGCCTCTTTGTAAGAAGGCAAATGATTCCGTGAACAGAACTAGCTCATTTCACAGAGTACAGTGTTCGGCAAATGGAGATATTTGTTTTCTAAACAAACTACTTTAGAAATGAGGTGAATCTACTAAGTTGTATATCTTCTTAGATTACACAAAGAAGGAAAGTTAGAACTTGCTGCACTCAACCCTCTTCTTAAGAAAGTTACTGATTCAGAGAACAGAACCAGTTCATTTCACACAGTACAGTTTTCTAAATCGAAGATGATTTTTTTCTAAACAAAGAACTTTAGAATTGAGCTGAATCTATTAAGTTGTACATCTTGTTAGATTACACTAACTAGGAATGTTTGAACTTGCTGCACTCAAGCCTCTTTGTAGAGCGCCAAATGATTTCGTGAACAGAACTAGCTCGTTCGTCGTTTCCGATACAGTTTAGGAAATGAAGATGATTGTTTTCTAAACAAACTACTTTAGAAGTGAGGCGAATCTACTACTTTGTACATCTTGTAAGATTACACAAACAAGCAAAGTTTCAACTTGCTGCGCTCAACTCTCTCTTCTAAAGCAACTGATTCCGAGAACAGAACTAGCTCATTTCACACAGTACTGTGTTCGGCAATGAAGATGTTTGTTTTCTAAACAAACTGCTTTAGAAATGAGGCGAATCTACTACCTTTTACGTCTTGTTAGTTTACACAAACAAGGAAAGTTTGAACTTGCTGAACTCAACCGTCTTCGTAAAGAAAGCAACTGATTCGAGAACAGAACTAGCTCATTTCACACAGTACTGCGTTCGGCAATGAAGATGTTTGTTTTCTAAACAAACTGCTTTAGAAATGGCGAATCTACTACCTTTTACGTCTTAGTTTACACAAACAAGGAAAGTTTGAACTTGCTGAACTCAGCCCTCTTTAAGAAAGCAACTGATTCGAGAACAGAACTAGCCCATTTCACATAGTACTGTCTTGGCAATGAAGATGTTTGTTTTCTACCCAAACTACTTTAGAACAGGCAAAAGATACTACTTTGTACATCTTGTTAGATTACACAAACAAGAAAGTTTGAACTTGCTGCACTCAAGCGATTTTGGAGCAACTGATTCCAGAGAACAGAACTAGCTCATTTCACAGAGTACAGTGTTAAACCAAATGGAGATATTTGTTTTCTAAACAAACTACTTTAGAAATGAGGTGAATCTACTAAGTTGTATATCTTCTTAGATTACACAAAAGAAGAAAATTAGAACTTGCTGCACTCAAACCTCTTCTTAAGAAAGTTACTGATTCAGAGAATAGAACCAGCTCATTTCACACAGTACAGTTTTCTAAAACTAAGATGATTTTTTTCTAAAGAAATAACTTTAGAAAAGAGCTGAATCTATTAAGTTGTACATCTTGTTAGATTACACTAACTAGGAATGTTTGAACTTGCTGCACTCAACCCTCTTTGTAAGCATAAGTGATTCCGAGAATAGAACTAGCTCATTTCACACAGTACAGTTTTCAGAAATGAAGATGATTGTTTTCTAAACAAACTACTGTAGAAGTGAGGCGAATCTACTACTTTGTACATCTTGTTAGATTACACAAACAAGGAAAGTTTCAACTTGCTGCGCTCAACACTCTTTGTAAAGAAATCAACTGATTCGAGAACAGAACTAAATCATTTCACACGATACAGTTTTGGAAATGAAGATGATTGTTTTCTAAACAAACTACTTTAGAAGTGAGGCGAATCTAATACTTTGTACATCTTGTTAGATTACACAAACAAGGAAAGTTTCAACTTGCTTAGCTCAACACTCACGTAAGAAAGCAACTGATTCGAGAACAGAACTAGCTCATTTCACACAGTACTGCGTTCGGCAATGAAGATGTTTGTTTTCTAAACAAACTGCTTTAGAAATGAGGGCGAATCTACTACCTTTTACGTCTTGTTAGTTTACACAAACAAGGAAAGTTTGAACTTGCTGCACTCAACCCTCTTAGTAAGAAAGCAACTGATTCGAGAACAGAACTAGCCCATTTCACACAGTACTGTGTTCGGCAATGAAGATGTTTGTTTTCTACCCAAACTACTTTAGAAGTGAGCGAAGATACTACTTTGTACATCTTGTTAGATTACACTAACTAGGAATGTTTGAAGTTGCTGCACTCAAGCCTCTTTGTAAGAGCATAAATGATTCTGTAGACAGAACAAGCTCATTTCACAGAGTACAGTGTTAGGCAAATGGAGATATTTGTTTTCTAAACAAACTACTTTAGAAATGAGGTGAATCTACTAAGTTGTATATCTTCTTAGATTACACAAAGAAGGAAAGTTAGAACTTGCTGCACTCAACCCTCTTCTTAAGAAAGTTACTGATTCAGAGAACAGAACCAGCTCATTTCACACAGTACAGTTTTCTAAATCGAAGATGATTGTTTTCTAAACAAATAACTTTAGAATTGAGCTGAATCTATTAAGTTGTACATCTTGTTAGATTACACTAACTAGGAATGTTTGAACTTGCTGCACTCAAGCCTCTTTGTAGAGCATAAATGATTCCGTGAACAGAACTAGCTCATTTCACGATACAGTTTTGGAAATGAAGATGATTGTTTTCTAAACAAACTACTTTAGAAGTGAAATGAATCTACTACTTTGTACATCTTGTAAGATTACACAAACAAGGAAAGTTTCAACTTGCTGCGCTCAACTCTCTTCGTAAAAGCAACTGATTCGAGAACAGAACTAGCTCATTTCACACAGTACTGTGTTCGGCAATGAAAGGTGTTTGTTTTCTAAACAAACTGCTTTAGAAATGAGGCGAATCTACTACCTTTTACATCTTGTTAGTTTACACAAAAGGAAAGTTTGAACTTGCTGAACTCAACCCTGTTCGTAAGAAAGCAACTGATTCGAGAACAGAACTAGCCCATTTCACACAGTACTGTGTTTGGCAATGAAGATGTTTGTTTTCTACCCAAACTACTTTAGAAGTGAGGCGAAGATACTACTTTGTATATCTTGTTAGATTACACAAAACAAGGAACGTTTGAACTTGCTGCACTCAAGCGATTTTGTAAGGAAGCAACTGATTCCAAGAACAGAACTAGCTTATTTCACACAGTACAGTGTTCGGCAAATGGAGATATTTGTTTTCTAAACAAACTACTTTAGAAATGAAATTGAATCTACTAAGTTGTATATCTTCTTAGATTACACAAAGAAGGAAAGTTAGAACTTGCTGCACTCAAACCTCTTCTTAAGAGAAGTTACTGATTCAGAGAACAGAACCAGCTCATTTCACACAGTACAGTTTTCTAAAACGAAGATGATTGTTTTCTAAACAAATAACTTTAGAAAAGAACTGAATCTATTAAGTTGTACATCTTGTTAGATTACACTAACTAGGGCAGTTTGAACTTGCTGCACTCAACCCTCTTTGTAAGAGCGTAAGTGATTCCGAGAACAGAACTAGCTCATTTCACACGATACAGTTTTGGGAAATGAAGATGATTGTTTTCTAAATAAACTACATTAGAAGTGAGGCGAGATCTACTACTTTGTACATATTGTTAGATTACACAAACAAGGAAAGATTCAACTTGCTGCGCTCAACACTCTTAAGTAAGAAAGCAACTGATTCGAGAACAGAACTAGCTCATTTCACACAGTACTGCGTTCAGCAATGAAGATGTTTGTTTTCTAAACAAACTGCTTTAGAAATGAGGCGAATCTACTACCTTTTTACGTCTTGTTAGTTTACACAAACAAGGAAAGTTTGAACTTGATGAACTCAACCCTCTTTGTAAGAAAGCAACTGATTCGAGAGAACAGAATTAGCCCATTTCTCACAATACTGTGTTCGGCAATGAAGATGTTTGTTTTATAAACAAACTACTTTAGAAGTGAGGCGAAGATACTACTTTGTACATCTTGTTAGATTACTCAAACAAGGAAAGTTTGAACTTGCTGCACTCAAGCCTCTTTGTAAGAGCAGCAAATGATTCCGTGAACAGAACTAGCTCATTTCACAGAGTACAGTGTTCAGCAAATGGAGATATTTGGTTTCTAAACAAACTACTTTAGAAATGAGGTGAATCTACTAATTTGTATATCTTCTTAATTTACACAAAGAAGGAAAGTTTGAACTTGCGGCACTCAACCCTCTTCGTAAGAAAGTTACTGATTCAGAGAACAGAAGCAGCTCATTTCACACAGTACAGTTTTCTAAAACGAAGATGATTGTTTTCTAAACAAAAAACTTTAGAATTGAGCTGAATCTATTAAGTTGTACATCTTGTTAGATTACACTAACTAGCACAGTTTGAACTTGCTGCACTCAAGCCTCTTTGTAAGAGCATAAAATGATTCCGGGAACAGAACTAGCTCATTTCACACAATACAGTTTTCGGAAATGAAGATGATTGTTTTCTATACAAACTACTTTAGAAGTGAGGCGAATCTACTACTTTGTACATCTTGATAGATTACACAAACAAGAAAAGTTTCAACTTGCTGCGCTCAACACTCTTCGTAAGAAAGCAACTGATTCGAGAACAGAACTAGCTCATTTTACACAGTACTGTGTGTTCGGCAATGAAGGTGTTTGTTTTCTAAACAAACTGCTTTAGAAATGAGGCGAATCTACTACCTTTTACATCGTCTTAGTTTACACAAACAAGGAAAGTTTGAACTTGCTGAACTCAACCCTCTTCGTAAGAAAGCAACTGATTCGAGAACAGAACTAGCCCATTTCACACAGTACTGTGTTCGGCATTGAAGATGTTTGTTTTCTACCCAAACTACTTTAGAAGTGAGGCGAGATCTACTACTTTGTACATCTTGTTAGATTACACAAACAAGGAAAGTTTGAACTTACTGCACTCAAGCGATTTTTAAGGAAGCAACTGATTCCAAGAACAGAACTAGCTCATTTCACAGAGTACAGTGTTTGGCAAATGGAGATATTTGTTTTCTAAACAAACTACTTTAGAAATGAGGTGAATCTACTAAGTTGTATATCTTCTTAGACTACACAAAGAAGGAAAGTTAGAACTTGCTGCACTCAAACCTCTTCTTAAGAAAGTTACTGATTCAGAGAACAGAACCAGCTCATTTATCACAGTACAGTTTTTCTAAAAGCAGAAGATGATTGTTTTCTAAACAAATAACTTTAGAATTGAGGTGAATCTATTAAGTTGTACATCTTGTTAGATTACACTAACTAGGAATGTTTGAACTTGCTGCACTCAAAGCCTCTTTGTAGAACGCAAATGATTCCGTGAACAGAACTAGCTCGTTTCACACTATACAGTTTTTCAGAAATTAAGATGATTGTTTTCTAAACAAAGTACTTTAGAAGTGAGGCGAATCTACTACTTTGTACATCTTGTTAGATTACAAAAACAAGGAAAGTTTCAACTTGCTGCGCTCAACTCTCTTCGTAAGAAAGCAACTGTTTCCGAGAGAACAGAACTAGCTCATTTCACACAGTACTGTGTTCGGCAATGAAGGTGTTTGTTTTCTAAACAAACTGCTTTAGAAATGAGGCGAATCTACTACCTTTTACATCGTGTTAGTTTACAAACTAGGCAAGTTTGAACTTGCTGCACTCAACCCTCTTCGTAAGAAAGCAACTGATTCGAGAACAGAACTGGCCCATTTCACACAGTACTGTGTTCGGCAATGAAGATGTTTGTTTTCTAAACAAACTACTTTAGAAGTGAGGCAAGATACTACTTTGTATATCTTGTTAGATTACACAAACAAGGAAAGTTTGAACTTGCTGCACTCAAGCGATTTTGTAAGGAAGCAACTGATTCCAGAACAGAACCAGCTTATTTCACAGAGTACAGTGTTAAGCAAATGGAGATATTTGTTTTCTAAACAAACTACTTTAGAAATGAGGTGAATCTGCTAAGTTGTATATCTTCTTAGATTACACAAATTAGGAAAGTTAGAACTTGCTGCACTCAAACCTCTTCTTAAGAAAGTTACTGATTCAGAGAATAGAACCAGCTCATTTCACACAGTACAGTTTTCTAAAACTAAGATGATTTTTTCTAAACAAATAACTTTAGAATTGAGCTGAATCTATTAAGTTGTACATCTTGTTAGATTACACTAACTAGGAATGTTTGAACTTGCTGCACTCAACCCCTCTTTGTAAGAAAGCAAGTGATTCCGAGAATAGAACTAGCTCATTTCACACAATACAGTTTTCAGAAATGAAGATGATTGTTTTCTAAACAAACTACTTTAGAAGTGATCTGAATCTACTACTTTGTACATCTTGTTAGATTACACAAACAAGGAAAGTTTCAACTTGCACGCTCAACACTCTTTGTAAGAAAGCAACTGTTTCCGAGAACAGAACTAGATCATTTCACGATACAGTTTTCGGCAATGAAGATGATTGTTTTCTAAACAAACTACTTTAGAAGTGAGGCGAGAATCTACTACTTTGTACATCTTGTTAGATTACACAAACAAGGAAAGTTTCAACTTGCTTTGCTCAACACTCTTAAGTAAAGAAAGCAACTGATTCGAGAACAGAACTAGCTCATTTCACACAGTACTGCGTTCGGCAATGAGAGATGTTTGTTTTCTAAACAAACTGCTTTAGAAATGAAACAGATCTACTACCACAGTACTTGTTAGTTTACACAAACAAGGAAAGTTTGTTGCTGCACTCAACCCTCTTAGTAAAGAAAGCAACTGATTCGAGAAAGAACTGGCCCATTTCACAGTACTGTGTTCGGCAATGAAGATGTTTGTTTTCTACCCAAACTACTTTGAAGTACAGATACTACTTTTGTACATCTTGTTACAGTACAAACTAGGAATGTTTGAAGTTGCTGCACTCAAGCCTCTTTGTAAGAAGGCAAATGATTCCGTGAACAGAACTAGCTCATTTCACAGAGTACAGTGTTGGCAAATGGAGATATTTGTTTTCTAAACAAACTACTTTAGAAAATGAGGTGAATCTACTAAGTTGTATATCTTCTTAGATTACACAAAGAAGGAAAGTTAGAACTTGCTGCACTCAACCTCTCTTCTTAAGAAAGTTACTGATTCAGAGAACAGAACCAGTTCATTTCACACAGTACAGTTTTCTAAAACGAAGATGATTTTTTCTAAACAAAGAACTTTAGAATTGAGCTGAATCTATTAAGTTGTACATCTTGTTAGATTACACTAACTAGGAATGTTTGAACTTGCTGCACTCAAGCCTCTTTGTAGAGCATAAATGATTTCGTGAACAGAACTTTCGTTTCACACGATACAGTTTTGGAAATGAAGATGATTGTTTTCTAAACAAACTACTTTAGAAGTGAGGCGAATCTACTACTTTGTACATCTTGTTAGATTACACAAACAAGCAAAGTTTCAACTTGCTGCGCTCAACTCTCTTCGTAAGAAAGCAACTGATTCGAGAACAGAACTAGCTCATTTCACACAGTACTGTGTTCGGCAATGAAGATGTTTGTTTTCTAAACAAACTGCTTTAGAAATGAGGCGAATCTACTACTTTTTACGTCTTGTTAGTTTACACAAACAAGGAAAGTTTGAACTTGCTGAACTCAACCGTCTTCGTAAGAAAGCAACTGATTCGAGAACAGAACTAGCTCATTTCACACAGTACTGTGTTCGGCAATGAAGATGTTTGTTTTCTAAACAAACTACTTTAGAAGTGAGGCAAAGATACTACTTTGTACATCTTGTTAGATTGCACAAACAAGGAAAGTTTGAACTTGCTGCACTCAAGCCTCCTCTTTGTAAAGCAAATGATTCCGTGAACAGAACTAGCTCATTTCACAGAGTACAGTGTTAAGCAAATGGAGATATTTGGTTTCTAAACAAACTACTTTAGAAATGAGGTGAATCTACTAAGTTGTATATCTTCTTAGATTACACAAAGAAGGAAAGTTTGAACTTGCTGCACTCAACACTCTTCTTAAGAAAGTTACTGATTCAGAGAACAGAACCAGCTCATTTCACACAGTACTGTGTTGGCAATGAAGATGTTTGTTTTCTAAACAAACTACTTTAGAAGTGATGAAGATACTTGTTAGTACATCTTGTTAGATTACACAAACAAGGAAAGTTTGAACTTGCTGCACTCAAGCGATTTTGTAAAGGAAGCAACTGATTCAAGAACAGAACTAGCTTATTTCACAGAGTACAGTGTTAGGTAAATGGAGATATTTGTTTTCTAAACAAACTACTTTAGAAATGAGGTGAATCTACTAAGTTGTATATCTTCTTAGATTACACAAAGAAGGAAAGTTAGAACTTGCTGCACTCAGCGTCTTCTTAAGAAAGTTACTGATTCAGAGAACAGAACCAGCTCATTTCACACAGTACAGTTTTCTACAATGAAGATGATTGTTTTTAAACAAATAACTTTAAAAAAGAGCTGAATCTATTAAGTTGTACATCTTGTTAGATTACACTAACTAGGAATGTTTGAACTTGCTGCACTCAAGCCTCTTTGTAGAAGCAGCAAATGATTCCGTGAACAGAACTATCTCATTTCACAATACAGTTTTGGAAATGAAGATGATTGTTTTCTAAACAAACTACTTTAGAAGTGAGGCGAATCTACTACTTTGTACATCTTGTTAGATTACACAAACAAGGAAAGTTTCAACTTGCTGCGCTCAACTCTCTTCGTAGAAAGCAACTGATTCGAGAACAGAACTAGCCCATTTCACACAGTACTGTGTTAGGCAATGAAGATGTTTGTTTTCTAAACAAACTACTTTAGAAGTGAGGCAATGAAAGATACTACTTTGTACATCTTGTTAGATTACACAAACAAGGAAAGTTTGAACTTGCTGCACTCAAGCGATTTTGTAAGGAAGCAACTGATTCCAAGAACAGAACTAGCTTATTTCACAGAGTACAGTGTTGGTAAATGGAGATATTTGTTTTTCTAAACAAACTACTTTAGAAATGAGGTGAATCTACTAAGTTGTATATCTTCTTAGATTACACAAAGAAGGAAAGTTAGAACTTGCTGCACTCAACACTCTTCTTAAGAAAGTTACTGATTCAGAGAACAGAACCAGCTCATTTCACAAAGTACAGTTTTCTAAAACGAAGATGATTGTTTTCTAAACAAATAACTTTAGAATTGAGCTGAATCTATTAAGTTGTACATCTTGTTAGATTACACTAACTAGGAATGTTTGAACTTGCTGCACTCAAGCCTCTTTGTAGAGCATAAATGATTCCGTGAACAGAACTATCTCATTGCACACAATACAGTTTTCGGAAATGAAGATGATTGTTTTCTAAACAAACTACTTTAGAAGTGAGGCGAATCTACTACTTTGTACATCTTGTTAGATTACACAAACAAGGAAAGTTTCAACTTGCTGCGCTCAACTCTCTTCGTAAGAAAGCAACTGATTCCGAGAACAGAACTAGCCCATTTCACACAGTACTGTGTTCGGCAATGAAGATGTTTGTTTTCTAAACAAACTACTTTAGAAGTGAGGCGAAGATACTACTTTGTACATCTTGTTAGATTACACAAACAAGGAAAGTTTGAACTTGCTGCACTCAACCGATTTTGTAAGGAAAGCAACTGATTCCAAGAACAGAACTAGCTTATTTCACACAGTACAGTGTTCGGCAAATGAAGATGTTTGTTTTCTAAACAAACTACTTTAGAAATGAGAAGTGAATCTACTAAGTTGTATATCTTGTTAGATTACACAAACAAGGAAAGTTTGAACTTGCTGCACTCAAACCTCTTCTTAAAGAAAGTTACTGATTCAGAGAACAGAACCAGCTCATTTCACACAGTACAATTTCTAAAATGAAGATGATTGTTTTCTAAACAAACTACCTTTGGAAATGAGCTGAATCTACTAAGTTGTACATCTTGTTAGATTACACTAACTAGGACTGTTTGAACTTGCTGCACTCAAGCCTCTTTTAAGAAGTTAGTGATTCGAGAACAGAAGTAGCTCATTTCACACAGTACAGTTTTGGAAATGAAGATGATTGTTTTCTAAACAAACTACTTTAGAAGTGAGCTGAATCTACTAATTTGTACATCTTGTTAGATTACACAAACAAGGAAAGTTTCAACTTGCTGCGCTCAACACTCTTTGTAAGAAAGCAACTGATTCGAGAACAGAATTAGCTCATTTCACACAGTACTGTTTTCAGGCAATGAAGATGTTTGTTTTCTAAACAAACTGCTTTAGAAATGAGGCGAATCTACTACCTTTTTACGTCTTGTTAGTTTACACAAACAAGGAAAGTTTGAACAGTGAACTCAACCCTCTTCGTAAGAAAGCAACTGATTCCAAGAACAGAACTAGACCATTTCACACAGTACTGTGTTCGGCAATGAAGATGTTTGTTTTCTAAAAAAACTACTTTAGAAGTGAGGCCAGATCTACTTTGTACATCTTGTTAGATTACACAAACAAGGAAAGTTTGAACTTGCTGCTCTCAAGCGATTTTGTAAGGAAGCAACTGATTCCAAGAACAGAACTAGCTTATTTCACAGAGCACAGTGTTAGGCTAATGGAGATATTTGTTTTCTAAACAAACTACTTTAGAAATGAGGTGAATCTACTAAGTTGTATATCTTCTTAGATTACACAAAGAAGGAAAGTTTGAACTTGCTGCACTCAACACTCTTCTTAAGAAAGTTACTGATTCAGAGAACAGAACCAGCTCATTTCACACAGTACAGTTTTCTAAAACGAAGATGATTGTTTTCTAAACAAATAACTTTAGAATTGAGCTGAATCTATTAAGTTGTACATCTTGTTAGATTACACTAACTAGGAATGTTTGAACTTGCTGCACTCCAGCCTCTTTGTAAAGCATAAATGATTCCGTGAACAGAACTAGCTCATTTTCACAATACAGTTTTCGGAAATGAAGATGATTGTTTTCTAAACAAACTACTTTAGAAGTGAGGGTGAATCTACTACTTTGTACATCTTGTTAGATTACACAAACAAGGAAAGTTTCAACTTGCTGCGCTCAACTCTCTTCGTAAGAAAGCAACTGATTCTGAGAACAGAACTAGCTCATTTCACACAGTACTGTGTTCGGCAATGAAGGTGTTTGTTTTCTAAACAAACTGCTTTAGAAATGAGGCGAATCTACTACCTTTTACATCTTGTTAGTTTACACAAACAAGGAAAGTTTGAACTTGCTGAACTCAACCCTCTTCCTAAAAAGCAACTGATTCGAGAACAGAACTAGCCCATTTCACACAGTACTGTGTTGGCAATGAAGATGTTTGTTTTCTACCCAAACTACTTTAGAAGTGAGGCGAAGATACTACTTTGTACATCTTGTTAGATTACACAAACAAGGAAAGTTTGAACTTGCTGCACTCAAGCGATTTTGTAAGGAAGCAACTGATTCCAAGAACAGAACTACCTTATTTCACAGAGTACAATGTTAGGCAAATGGAGATATTTGTTTTCTAAACAAACTACTTTAGACATGAGGTGAATCTACTAAGTTGTATATCTTCTTAGATTACAGAAAGAAGGAAAGTTAGAACTTGCTGCACTCAAACCTCTTCTTAAGAAAGTTACTGATTCAGAGAACAGAACCAGCTCATTTCACACAGTACAGTTTTCTAAAACGAAGATGATTGTTTTCTAAACAAATAACTTTAGAAAAGAGCTGAATCTATTAAGTTGTACATCTTGTTAGATTACACTAAATAGGACAGTTTGAACTTGCTGCACTCAACCTCTTTGTAAGAATGCAAGTGATTCCGAGAACAGAACTAGCTCATTTCACACGATACAGTTTTCAGAAATGAAGATGATCGTTTTCTAAACAAACTACATTAGAAGTTAGGCGAATCTACTACTTTGTACATCTTTTTAGATTACACAAACAAGGAAAGTTTCAACTTGCTGCACTCAACTCTCTTCGTAAGAAAGCAACTGATTCCGAGAACAGAACTAGCCCATTTCACACAGTACTGTGTTCGGCAATGAAGGTGTTTGTTTTCTAAACAAACTGCTTTAGAAATGAGGCCAATCTACTACCTTTTTTACATCTTGTTAGTTTTACACAAACAAGGAAAGTTTGAACTTGCTGCACTCAAGCGATTTTGTAAGGAAGCAACTGATTCCAAGAACAGAACTAGCTTATTTCACAGAGTACAGTGTTCGGCAAATGGAGATATTTGTTTTCTAAACAAACTACTTTAGAAATGAGGGTGAATCTACTAAGTTGTATATCTTCTTAGATTACACAAAGAAGGAAAGTTAGAACTTGCTGCACTCAAACCCTCTTCTTAAGAAAGTTACTGATTCAGAGAATAGAACCAGCTCATTTCACACAGTACAGTTTTCTAAAGCGAAGATGATTGTTTTCTAAACAAATAACTTTAGAAAAGAGCTGAATCTATTAAGTTGTACATCTTGTTAGATTACACTAACTAGGACAGTTTGAACTTGCTGCACTCAACCCTCTTTGTAAAGCCAAAGTGATTCCGAGAACAGAAGTAGCTCATTTCACACGATACAGTTTTGGAAATGATGATGATTGTTTTCTAAACAAACTACTTTAGAAGTGAGGCGAATCTACTACTTTGTACATCTTGTTAGATTACACAAACAAGGAAAGTTTCAACTTGCTGCACTCAACTCTCTTCGTAAGAAAGCAACTGATTCGAGAACAGAACTAGCTCATTTCACACAGTACTGGGTTCGGCAATGAAGATGTTTGTTTTCTAAACAAACTGCTTTAGAAATGAGGCCAATCTACTACCTTTTACATCTTGTTAGTTTACACAAACAAGGAAAGTTTGAACTTGCTGAACTCAACCCTCTTTGTAAGAAAGCAACTGATTCCGAGAACAGAACTAGCCCATTTCACACAGTACAGTGTTTGGCAAATGGATATTTGTTTTCTAAACAAACTACTTTAGAAATGAGGTGAATCTACTAAGTTGTATATCTTCTTAGATTACACAAAGAAGGAAAGTTAGAACTTGCTGCTCTCAAGCCTCTTCTTAAGAAGTTACTGATTCAGAGAACAGAACCAGCTCATTTCACACAGTACAGTTTTCAAAAAATGGAAGATGATTGTTTTCTAAACAAATAACTTTAGAAATGAGCTGAATCTATTAAGTTGTACATCTTGTTAGATTACACTAACTAGGACAGTTTGAACTTGCTGCACTCAAACCCTCTTTGTAAGAAAGTTAATGATTCAGAGAAGAGAACTAGCTCATTTCACAATACAGTTTTCTAAATGAAGATGATTGTTTTCTAAACAAACTACTTTAGAAGTGAGGCTGAATCTACTACTTTGTACATCTTGTTAGATTACACAAACAAGGAAAGTTTCAACTTGCTGCGCTCAACTCTCTTTGTAAGAAAGCAACTGATTCGAGAACAGAACTAGCTCATTTCACACAGTACTGTGTTCGGCAATGAAGGTGTTTGTTTTCTAAACAAACTACTTTAGAAATGAGGCGAATCTACTACCTTTTTACATCTTGTTAGTTTACACAAACAAGGAAAGTTTGAACTTGCTGAACTCAACCTCTCTTCGTAAGAAAGCAACTGATTCCGAGAACAGAACTAGCCCATTTCACACAGTACTGTGTTCGGCAATGAAGATGTTTGTTTTCTAAACAAACTACTTTAGAAGTGAGGCGAATCTACTACTTTGTACATCTTGTTAGATTACACAAACAAGGAAAGTTTGAACTTGCTGCACTCAACCGATTTTGTAAGGAAGCAACTGATTCCAAGAACAGAACTAGCTTATTTCACACAGTACAGTGTTGGCAAATGGAGATGTTTGTTTTCTAAACAAACTACTTTAGAAATGAGGTGAATCTACTAAGTTGTATATCTTCTTAGATTACACAAAGAAGGAAAGTTAGAACTTGCTGCACTCAACCGATTTTCTTAAGAAAGTTACTGATTCAGAGAACAGAACCAGCTCATTTCACACAGTACAGTTTTCTAAAATGGAGATGATTGTTTTCTAAACAAACTACTTTAGAAAGAGCTGAATCTATTAAGTTGTACATCTTGTTAGATTACACAAACTAGGACAGTTTGAACTTGCTGCACTCAACCCTCTTTGTAAGAAAGTTAGTGATTCGAGAACAGAACCAGCTCATTTCACGATACAGTTTTCTAAAATGAAGATGATTGTTTTCTAAACAAACTACATTAGAAGTGAGCTGAATCTACTACTTTGTACATCTTGTTAGATTACACAAACAATGAAAGTTTCAACTTGCTGAGCTCAACACTCTTCGTAAGAAAGCAACTGATTCCGAGAACAGAACTAGCTCATTTCACACAGTATTGCGTTCGGCAATGAAGATGTTTGTTTTCTAAACAAACTGCTTTAGAAATGAGGCAATCTACTACCTTTACGTCTTGTTAGTTTACACAAACAAGGAAAGTTTGAACTTGCTGCACTCAACCCTCTTCGTAAGAAAGCAACTGATTCGAGAACAGAACTAGCCCATTTTACACAGTACTGTGTTCGGCAATGAAGATGTTTGTTTTCTAAACAAACTACTTTAGAAGTGAGGCGAAGATACTACTTTGTACATCTTGTTAGATTACACAAACAAGGAAAGTTTGAACTTGCTGGACTCAAGCCTCTTTTTGTAGGAGCAAGCAAATGATTCCGTGAACAGAACTAGCTCATTTCACAGAGTACAGTGTTGGCAAATGGAGATGTTTGTTTTTCTAAACAAACTACTTTAGAAATGAGGTGAATCTACTAAGTTGTATATCTTCTTAGATTACACAAAGAAGGGAAAGTTTGAACTTGCGGCACTCAACCCTCTTGTTAAGAAAGTTACTGATTCAGAGAACAGAACCAGCTCATTTCACACATTACAGTTTTCAAAAGAAGAGATGATTGTTTTCTAAACAAATAACTTTAGAATTGAGCTGAATCTATTAAGTTGTACATCTTGTTAGATTACACTAACTAGGAATGTTTGAACTCGCTGCACTCAAGCCTCTTTGTAAGAACGCAAATGATTCCGGGAACAGAACTAGCTCATTTCACACAATACAGTTTTCGGAAATGAAGATGATTGTTTTCTAAACAAACTACTTTAGAAGTGAGGCGAATCTACTACGTTGTACATCTTGTTAGATTACACAAACAAGGAAAGTTTCAACTTGCTGCGCTCAACACTCTTCGTAAGAAAGCAACTGATTCCGAGAACAGAACTAGCTCATTTCACACGATACAGTTTTCGGAAATGAAGATATTTGTTCTCTAAACAAACTACTTTAGAAGTGAGGCGAATCTACTACTTTGTACATCTTGTTAGATTACACAAACAAGGAAAGTTTCAACTTGCTGCGCTCAACACTCTTCGTAAGAAAGCAACTGATTCCGAGAACAGAACTAGCTCATTTCACACAGTACTGCGTTCGGCAATGAAGATGTTTGTTTTCTAAACAAACTGCTTTAGAAATGAGGCGAATCTACTACCTTTTACGTCTTGTTAGTTTACACAAACAAGGAAAGTTTGAACTTGCTGAACTCAACCCTCGTCGTAAGAAAGCAACTGATTCCGAGAACAGAACTAGCCCATTTCACACAGTACTGTGTTCGGCAATGAAGATGTTTGTTTTCTAAACAATCTACTTTAGAAGTGAGGCGAAGATACTACTTTGTACATCTTGTTAGATTACACTAACTAGGAATGTTTGAAGTTGCTGCACTCAAGCCTCTTTGTAAGAACGCAAATGATTCCGTGAACAGAACTAGCTAATTTCACAGAGTACAGTGTTCGGCAAATGGAGATATTTGTTTTCTAAACAAACTACTTTAGAAATGAGGTGAATCTACTAAGTTGTATATCTTCTTAGATTACACAAAGAAGGAAAGTTTGAACTTCCTGCACTCAACCCTCTTCTTAAGAAAGTTACTGATTCAGAGAACAGAACCAGCTCATTTCACACAGTACAGTTTTCTAAATCGAAGATGATTTTTTTCTAAACAAAGAACTTTAGAATTGAGCTGAATCTATTAAGTTGTACATCTTGTTAGATTACACTAACTAGGAATGTTTGAACTTGCTGCACTCAAGCCTCTTTGTAAGAACGCAAATGATTCCGTGAACAGAACTAGCTCATTTCACACAATACAGTTTTCGGAAATGAAGATGATTGTTTTCTAAACAAACTACTTTAGAAGTGAGGCGAATCTACTACTTTGTACATCTTGTTAGATTACACAAACAAGGAAAGTTTCAACTTGCTGCGCTCAACTCTCTTCGTAAGAAAGCAACTGATTCCGAGAACAGAACTAGCTCATTTCACACAGTACTGTGTTCGGCAATGAAGGTATTTGTTTTCTAAACAAACTGCTTTAGAAATGAGGCGAATCTACTACCTTTTACATCTTGTTAGTTTACACAAACAAGGAAAGTTTGAACTTGCTGAACTCAACCCTCTTCGTAAGAAAGCAACTGATTCCGAGAAGAGAACTAGCCCATTTCACACAGTACTGTGTTCGGCAATGAAGATGTTTGTTTTCTACCCAAACTACTTTAGAAGTGAGTCGAAGATACTACTTTGTACATCTTGTTAGATTACACAAACAAGGAAAGTTTGAACTTGCTGCACTCAAGCGATTTTGTAAGGAAGCAACTGATTCCAAGAACAGAACTAGCTTATTTCACAGAGTACAGTGTTCGGCAAATGGAGATATTTGTTTTCTAAACAAACTACTTTAGAAATGAGGTGAATCTACTAAGTTGTATATCTTCTTAGATTACACAAAGAAGGAAAGTTAGAACTTGCTGCACTCAAACCTCTTCTTAAGAAAGTTACTGATTCAGAGAACAGAACCAGCTCATTTCACACAGTACAGTTTTCTAAAACGAAGATGATTGTTTTCTAAACAAATAACTTTAGAAAAGAGCTGAATCTATTAAGTTGTACATCTTGTTAGATTACACTAACTAGGACAGTTTGAACTTGCTGCACTCAACCCTCTTTTTAAGAACGTAAGTGATTCCGAGAACAGAACTAGCTCATTTCACACGATACAGTTTTCGGAAATGAAGATGATTGTTTTCTAAACAAACTACATTAGAAGTGAGGCAAATCTACTACTTTGTACATCTTGTTAGATTACACAAACAAGGGAAGTTTCAACTTGCTGCGCTCAACACTCTTCGTAAGAAAGCAACTGATTCCGAGAACCGAACTAGCTCATTTCACACAGTACTGCGTTCGGCAATGAAGATGTTTGTTTTCTAAACAAACTGCTTTAGAAATGAGGCGAATCTACTACCTTATACGTCTTGTTAGTTTACACAAAGAAGGAAAGTTTGAACTTGCTGAACTCAACCCTCTTCGTAAGAAAGCAACTGATTCCGAGAACAGAACTAGCCCATTTCACACAGTACTGTGTTCGGCAATGAAGATGTTTGTTTTCTAAACAAACTACTTTAGAAGTGAGGCGAAGATACTACTTTGTACATCTTGTTAGATTACACAAACAAGGAAAGTTTGAACTTGCTGCACTCAAGCGATTTTGTAAGGAAGCAACTGATTCCAAGAACAGAACTAGCTTATTTCACAGAATACAGTGTTGGGCAAATGGAGATATTTGTTTTCTAAACAAACTACTTTAGAAATGAGGTGAATCTACTAAGTTGTATATCTTCTTAGATTACACAAAGAAGGAAAGTTAGAACTTGCTGCACTCAAACCTCTTCTTAAGAAAGTTACTGATTCAGAGAACAGAACCAGCTCATTTCACACAGTACAGTTTTCTAAAACGAAGATGATTGTTTTCTAAACAAATAACTTTAGAAAAGAGCTGAATCTATTAAGTTGTACATCTTGTTAGATTACACTAACTAGGACAGTTTGAACTTGCTGCACTCAACCCTCTTTTTAAGAACGTAAGTGATTCCGAGAACAGAACTAGCTCATTTCACACGATACAGTTTTCAGAAATGAAGATGATCGTTTTCTAAACAAACTACATTAGAAGTGAGGTGAATCTACTACTTTGTACATCTTTTTAGATTACACAAACAAGGAAAGTTTCAACTTGCTGCGCTCAACTCTTCGAGAAAGAAAGCAACTGATTACGAGAACAGAACTAGCACATTTCACACAGTACTGTGTTGGCAATGAAGGTGTTTGTTTTCTAAACAAACTACTTTAGAAATGAGGTGAATCTACTAAGTTGTATATCTTCTTAGATTACACAAAGAAGGAAAGTTAGAACTTGCTGCACTCAAACCTCTTCTTAAGAAAGTTACTGATTCAGAGAACAGAACCAGCTCATTTCACACAGTACAGTTTTCTAAAACGAAGATGATTGTTTTCTAAACAAATAACTTTAGAAAACAGCTGAATCTATTAAGTTGTACATCTTGTTAGATTACACTAACTAGGACAGTTTGAACTTGCTGCACTCAACCCTTTTTAAGAAAGCAAGTGATTCCGAGAACAGAACTAGCTCATTTCACACGATACAGTTTTTTTAGAAATGAAGATGATTGTTTTCTAAACAAACTACATTAGAAGTGAGGCGAATCTACTACTTTGTACATCTTGTTAGATTACACAAACAAGGAATGTTTCAATTTTCTGAGCTCAAAACTCTTGTAAGATAGCAACTGATTCGAGAACAGAACTAGCTCATTTCACACAGTATTGCCTTCGGCAATGAAGATGTTGTTTTCTAAACAAACTGCTTTAGAAATTAGTCGAATATACTACCTTTTACGTCTTGTTTGTTTACACAAACAAGGAAAGTTTGAACTTGCTGAACTCAACCCTCTTTGTAAGAAACCAACTGATTCGAGAACAGAACTAGCCCATTTTACACAGTACTGTGTTCGGCAATGAAGATGTTTGTTTTCTAAACAAACTACTTTAGAAGTGAGGCGAAGATACTACTTTGTACATCTTGTTAGATTACACAAACAAGGAAAGTTTGAACTTGCTGGACTCAAGCCTCATTGTAAGAACGCAAATGATTCCGTGAACAGAACTAGCTCATTTCACAGAGTACAGTGTTTGGCAAATGGAGATATTTGGTTTCTAAACAAACTACTTTAGAAATGAGGTGAATCTACTAAGTTATATATCTTCTTAATTTACACAAAGAAGGAAAGTTTGAACTTGCTGCACTCAACCCTCTTCTTACTAAAGTTACTGATTCAGAACAGAACCAGCTCATTTCACACATAACAGTTTTCTAAAACGAAGATGATTGTTTTCTAAACAAATAACTTTAGAATTGAGCTGAATCTATTAAGTTGTACATCTTGTTAGATTACACTAACTAGGAATGTTTGAACTTGCTGCACTCAAGCCTCTTTGTAAGAACGCAAATGATTCCGGGAACAGAACTAGCTCACTTCACACAATACAGTTTTGAAATGAAGATGATTGTTTTCTAAACAAACTGCTTTAGAAATGGCGAATCTACTACCTTTTACATCTTGTTAGTTTACACTAACAAGGAAAGTTTGAACTTGCTGCACTCAACCCTCTTCGTAAGAAAGCAACTGATTCCGAGAACAGAACTAGCCCATTTCACACAGTACTGTGTTCGGCAATGAAGATGTTTGTTTTCTAAACAAACTACTTTAGAAGTGAGGCGAAGTTACTACTTTGTACATCTTGTTAGATTACACAAACAAGGAAAGTTTGAACTTGCTCCACTCAAGCGATTTTGTAAGGAAGCAACTGATTCCAAGAACAGAAGTAGCTTATTTCACAGAGTACAGTGTTCGGCAATTGGAGATATTTGTTTTCTAAACAAACTACTTTAGAAAAGAGGTGAATCTACTAAGTTGTATATCTTCTTAGATTACACAAAGAAGGAATGTTAGACCTTGCTGCACTCAAACCTCTTCTTAAGAAAGTTACTGATTCAGAGAACAGAACCAGCTCATTTCACACAGTACAGTTTTCTAAAACTAAGATGATTGTTTTCTAAACAAATAACTAGAAAAGAGCTGCAACTATTAAGTTGTACATCTTGTTAGATTACACTAACTAGGACAGTTTGAACTTGCTGCACTCAACCAACTTTCTTTGTAGGCAAGTGATTCCGAGAACAGAACTAGCTAATTTCACACAATACAGTTTTCAGAAACGAAGATGATTGTTTTCTAAACAAACTACTTTAGAAGTGAGGCGAATCTACTACTTTGTACATCTTGTTAGATTATACAAACAAGGAAAGTTTCAACTTGCTGCGCTCAACACTCTTCGTAAGAAAGCAACTGATTCCGAGAACAGAACTACCTCATTTCACACGATACAGTTTTCGGAAATGAAGATGATTGTTTTCTAAACAAACTACTTTAGAAGTGAGGCGAATCTACTACTTTGTACATCTTGTTAGATTACACAAACAAGGAAAGTTTCAACTTGCTGCGCTCAACTCTCCTCGTAAGAAAGCAACTGATTCCGAGAACAGAACTAGCTCATTTCACACAGTACTGTGTTTGGCAATGAAGGTGTTTGTTTTCTAAACAAACTGCTTTAGAAATGAGGCTAATCTACTACCTTTTACATCTTGTTAGTTTACACAAACAAGGAAAGTTTGAACTTGCTGAACTCAACCCTCTTTCGTACAAGAAAGCAAGTGATTCCGAGAACAGAATTAGCCCATTTCACACAGTACTGTGTTGGCAATGAAGATGTTTGTTTTCTAAACAAACTACTTTAGAAGTGAGGCGAAGATACTACTTTGTACATCTTGTTAGATTACACTAACGAGGAATGTTTGAACTTGCTGCACACAAGCCTCTTTGTAAGAACTCAAATGATTCCGTGAACAGAACTAGCTTATTTCACAGAGTACAGTGTTTGGCAAATGGAGATATTTGGTTTCTAAACAAACTGTTTTAGAAATGAGGTGAGATACTAAGTTGTATATCTTCTTAGATTAAACTAAGAAGGAAAGTTTGAACTTGCTGCACTCAACCCTATTCTTAAGAAAGTTACTGATTCAGAGAACAGAACCAGCTCATTTCACACAGTACAGTTTTCTAAAACGAAGAAGATTGTTTTCTAAACAAATAACTTTAGAATAGAGCTGAATCTATTAAGTTGTACATCTTGTTAGATTACACTAACTAGGACAGTTTGAACTTGCTGCACTCAACCCTCTTTGTAAGAACGCAAGTGATTCCGAGAACAGAACTAGCTCATTTCTCACGATACAGTTTTCAGAAATGAAGATGATTGTTTTCTAAACAAACTACATTAGAGGTGAGGCGAATCTACTATTTTGTATATCTTGTTAGATTACACAAACAAGGAAAGCTTCAACTTGCTGCGCTCAACACTCTTCTTACGAAAGCAACTGATTCCGAGAACAGAAATAGCTCATGTCACACAGTACTGCATTCGGCAATGAAGATGTTTGTTTTCTAAACAAACTGCTTTAGAAATGAGCTGCAAAACTACTACCTTTTACGTCTTGTTAGTTTACACAAACAAGGAAAGTTTGAACTTGCTGAACTCAACCCTCTTCGTAAGAAAGCAACTGTTTCCGAGAACAGAACTAGCCCATTTCACATAGTACTGTGTTCGGCAATGAAGATGTTTGTTTTCTAAACAAACTACTTTAGAAGTGAGGCGAAGATACTACTTTGTACATCTTGTTAGATTACACAAACAAGGAAATTTGAACTTGCTGCACTCAGCGATTTTGTAAGGAAGCAACTGATTCCAAGAACAGAACTAGCTTGTTTCACAGAGTACAGTGTTTGGCAAATGGAGATATTTGGTTTCTAAACAAACTGTTTTAGAAATGAGGTGAGATACTAAGTCGTATATCTTCTTAGATTACACAAAGAAGGAAAGTTTGAACTTGCTGCACTCAACCCTCTTCTTAAGAAAGTTACTGATTCAGAGAACAGAACCAGCTCATTTCACACACAACAGTTTTCTAAAACGAAGATGATTGTTTTCTAAACAAACAACTTTAGAATTGAGCTGAATCTATTAAGTTGTACATCTTGTTAGATTACACTAACTAGGAATGTTTGAACTTGCTGCACTCAAGCCTCTTTGTGTAAGCATAAGTGATTCCATGAACAGAACTAGCTCATTTCACACAATACAGTTTTTCGGAAATGAAGATGATTGTTTTCAAAACAAACTACTTTAGAAGTGAGGCGAATCTACTACTTTATACATCTTGTTAGATTACAAAACAAGGAAAGTTTCAACTTGCTGCGCTCAACACTCTTCGTAAAGAAAGCAACTGATTCGAGAACAGAACTAGCTCATTTCACACAGTACTGTGTTCGGCAATGAAGGTGTTTGTTTTCTAAACAAACTGCTTTAGAAATGAGGCGAATCTACTACCTTTTACATCTTTTTAGTTTACACAAAGAAGGAAAGTTTGAACTTGCTGAACTCAACCCTCTTTTGTAAGAAAGCAACTGATTCGAGAACAGAACTAGCCCATTTCACACAGTACTGTGTTCGGCAATGAAGATGTTTGTTTTCTAAACAAACTACTTTAGAAGTGAGGCGAAGATACTACTTTGTACATCTTGTTAGATTACACCAATAAGGAAAGTTTGAACTTGCTGCACTCAAGCGATTTTGTAAGGAAGCAACTGATTCCAAGAACAGAACATGCTTATTTCACAGAGTACACTGTTCGGCAAATGGAGATATTTGTTTTCTAAACAAACTACTTTAGAAATGAGGTGAATCTACTAAGTTGTATATCTTCTTAGATTACACACAGAAGGAAAGTTAGAACTTGCTGCACTCAACCCTCTTCTTAAGAAAGTTACTTGATTCAGAGAATAGAACCAGCCCATTTCACACAGTACAGTTTTTCTAAAACGAAGATGATTGTTTTCTAAACAAATAACTTTAGAAAAGAGCTGAATCTATTAACTTTGTACATCTTGTTAGATTACACTAACTAGGACAGTTTGAACTTGCTGCACTCAACCCTTTTTGTAAGAAAGCAAGTGATTCCGAGAACAGAACTAGCTCATTTCACACGATACAGTTTTCAGAAATGAAGATGATTGTTTTCTAAACAAACTACTTTACAAGTGAGGCGAATCTGCTACTTAGTACATCTTGTTAGATTACACAAACAAGGAAAGTTTCAACTTGCTGCGCTCAACACTCTTCGCAAGAAAGCAACTGATTCGAGAACAGAACTAGCTCATTTCACAGTACTGCGTTCGGCAATGAAGATGTTTGTTTTCTAAAACAAACTGCTTTAGAAATGAGGCGAATCTACTACCTTTTATTTCTTCTTAGTTTACACAAACAAGGAAAGTTTGAACTTGCTGAACTCAACCCTCTTGTAAAGAAAGCAACTGATTCGAGAACAGAACTAGCCCATTTCACACAGTACTGTGTTTGGCAATGAAGATGTTTGTTTTCTAAACAAACTACTTTAGAAGTGAGGCGAAGATACTACTTTGTACATCTTGTTAGATTACACTAAGGAGGAATGTTTGAACTTGCTGCACTCAAGCCTCTTTGTAAAAAGCATAAATGATTCCGTGAACAGAACTAGCTCATTTCACACTATACAGTTTTCAGAAATGAAGATGATTGTTTTCTAAACAAACTTATTTAGAAGTGAGGCGAATCTACTACTTTGTACATCTTGTTAGATTACACAAACAAGGAAAGTTTCAACTTGCGCTCAACTCTCCTCGTAAGAAAGCAACTGATTCCGAAACAGAACTAGCTCAGTTCACACAGTACTGTGTTTGGGAATGAAGGTGTTTGTTTTGTAAACAAACTGCTTTGGAAATGAGGCGAATCTAATACCATTTACATCTTGTTAGTTTACACAAACAAGGAAAGTTTGAACTTGCTCAACTCAACCCTCTTCGTAAGAAAGCAACTGATTCGAGAACAGAACTAGCCCATTTCACACAGTACTGTGTTCGGCAATGAAGATGTTTGTTTTCTAAACAAACTACATTAGAAGTGAGGCGAAGATACTACTTTGTACATCTTGTTAGATTACACAAACAAGGAACGTTTGAACTTGCTGCACTCACGCGATTTTGTAAAGGAAGCAACTGATTCCAAGAACAGAACTAGCTTATTTCACAGAGTACAGTGTTCGGCAAATGGAGATATTTGTTTTCTAAACAAACTACTTTAGAAATGAGGGTGAATCTACTAAGTTGTATATCTTTTTAGATTACACAAAGAAGGAAAGTTTGAACTTGCTGCACTCAACCCTCTTCTTAAGAAAGTTACTGATTCAGAGAACAGAACCAGCTCATTTCACACAGTACAGTTTTCTAAAACGAAGATGATTGTTTTCTAAACAAATAACTTTAGAAAAGAGCTGAATCTATTAAGTTGTACATCTTGTTAGATTACACTAACTAGGACAGTTTGAACTTGCTGCACTCAACTCTCTTTGTAAGAACGCAAGTGATTCGAGAACAGAACTAGCTCATTTCACACGATACAGTTTTTGGAAATGAAGATGATTGTTTTTTAACAAACTACTTTACAAGTGAGGCGAATCTACTACTTTATACATCTTGTTAGATTACACAAACAAGGAAAGTTTCAACTTGCTGCGCTCAACACTCTTTCGAAAGCAACTGATTCGAGAACAGAACTAGCTCATTTCAAACAGTACTGTGTTCGGCAATGAAGGTGTTTGTTTTCTAAACAAACTGCTTTAGAAATGAGGCGAATCTACTACCTTTTACATCTTGTTAGTTTACACAAAGAAGGAAAGTTTGAACTTGCTGAACTCAACCCTCTTCGTAAGAAAGCAACTGATTCCGAGAACAGAACTAGCCCATTTCACACAGTACTGTGTTCGGCAATGAAGATGTTTGTTTTCTACCCAAACTACTTTAGAAGTGAGGCAAAGATACTACTTTGTACATCTTGTTAGATTACACAAACAAGGAAAGTTTGAACTTGCTGCACTCAAGCGATTTTGTAAGGAAGCAACTGATTCCAAGAATAGAACTAGCTCATTTCACAGAGTACAGTGTTCGGCAAATGGAGATATTTGTTTTCTAAACAAACTACTTTAGAAATGAGGTGAATCTACTAAGTTGTATGTCTTCTTAGATTACACAAAGAAGGAAAGTTAGAACTTGCTACACTCGAACCTCTTCTTAAAAAGGTTACTTATTCAGAGAATAGAACCAGCTCATTTCACACAGTACAGTTTTCTAAAACGAAGATGATTGTTTTCTAAACAAATAAGTTTAGAAAAGAGCTGAATCTATTAAGTTGTACATCTTGCTGGATTACAATAACTAGGACAGTTTGAACTTTCTGCACTCAACCCTTTTTGTAATAACGCAAGTGATTCCGAGAACAGAACTAGCTCATTTCACACGATACAGTTTTCAGAAATGAAGATGATTGTTTTCTAAACAAACTACTTTAGAAGTGAGGCGAATCTGCTACTTAGTACATCTTGATAGATTACACAAACAAGGAAAGTTTTAACTTGCTGCGCTCAACACTCTTCGTAAGAAAGCAACTGATTCCGAGAACAGAACTAGCTCATTTCACACAGTACTGCGTTCGGCAATGAAGATGTTTGTTTTCTAAACAAACTGCTTTAGAAATGAGGCGAATCTACTACCTTTACATCTTGTTAGTTTACACAAACAAGGAAAGTTTGAACTTGCTGAACTCAACCCTCTTCGTAAGAAAGCAATTGATTCCGAGAACAGAACTAGCCCATTTCACACAGTACTGTGTTCGGCAATGAAGATGTTTGTTTTCTAAACAAACTACTTTACAAGTGAGGCCTGAAGATACTACTTTGTACATCTTGTTGATTACACAAACAAGGAAAGTTTGAACTTGCTGCACTCAAGGGATTTTGTAAAGGAAGCAACTGATTCCAAGAACAGAACTAGCTTATTTCACAGAGTACAATGTTCGGGAAATGGAGATATTTGGTTTCTAAACAAAATGCTTTAGAAATGAGGTGAATCTACTAAGTTGTATATCTTCTTAGATTACACAAAGGAGGAAAGTTTGAACTTGCTGCACTCAACCCTCTTCTTAAGAAAGTTACTGATTCAGAGAACAGAACCAGCTCATTTCACACAGTACAGTTTTCTAAAACGAAGATGATTGTTTTCTAAACAAATAACGTTAGAATTGAGCTGAATCCATTAAGTTGTACATCTTGTTAGATTACACTAACTAGGAATGTTTGAACTTGCTGCACTCAAGCCTCTTTGTAAGAACGCAATTGATTCTGTGAACAGAACTAGCTCATTTCACCCAATACAGTTTTCAGAAATGATGATGATTGTTTTCTAAACAAACTACTTTAGAAGTGAGGCTAATCTACTACTTTGTACATCTTGTTAGATTACACAAACAAGGAAAGTTTCAACTTGCTGCGCTCAACTCTCTTCGTAAGAAAGCAACTGATTCGAGAGAACAGAACTAGCTCATTTCACACAGTACTGTGTTTGGCAATGAAGGTGTTTGTTTTCTAAACAAACTGCTTTAGAAATGAGGCGAATCTACTACCTTTTACATCTTGTTAGTTTAACAAACAAGGAAAGTTTGAACTTGCTGAACTCAACCCTCTTCGTAAGAAAGCAACTGATTCCGAGAACAGAACGAGCCCATTTCACACAGTACTGTGTTCGGCAATGAAGATGTTTGTTTTCTAAACAAACTACTTTAGAAGTGAGGTGAAGATACTACTTTGTACATCTTGTTAGATTACACAAACAAGGAAAGTTTGAACTTGCTGCACTAAAGCGATTTTGTAAGGAAGCAACTGATTCCAAGAACAGAACAAGCTTATTTCACAGAGTACAGTGTTCGGCAAATGGAGATATTTGTTTTCTAAACAAACTACTTTAGAGATGAGGTGAATCTACTAAGTTGTATATCTTCTTAGATTACACAAAGAAGGAAAGTTAGAACTTGCTGCACTCAAACCTCTTCTTAAGAAAGTTACTGATTCAGAGAACAGAACCAGCTCATTTCACACAGTACAGTTTTCTAAAACGAAGATGATTGTTTTCTAAAACAAATAACTTTAGAAAAGAGCTGAATCTATTAAGTTGTACATCTTGTTAGATTACACTAACTAGGACAGTTTGAACTTGCTGCACTCAACCCTCTTTGTAAGAACGCAAGTGATTCGAGAACAGAACTAGCTCATTTCACACGATACAGTTTTCAGAAATGAAGATGATTGTTTTGTAAACAAACTACTTTAGAAGTGAGGCTAATCTACTACTTTGTACATCTTGTTAGATTACACAAACAAGGAAAGTTTCAACTTGCTGCGCTCAACTCTCCTCGTAAGGAAGCAACTGATTCCAAGAACAGAAATAGCTCATTTCACACAGTACTGCGTTCGGCAATGAAGGTGTTTGTTTTCTAAACAAACTGCTTTAGAAATGAGGCGAATCTACTACCTTTTACATCTTGTTAGTTTACACAAACAAGGAAAGTTTGAACTTGCTGAACTCAACCCTCTTCGTAAGAAAGCAACTGATTCCGAGAACAGAACTAGCCCATTTCACACAGTACTGTGTTCGGCAATGAAGATGTTTGTTTTCTAAACAAACTACTTTACAAGTGAGGCGAAGATACTACTTTGTACATCTTGTTAGATTACACCAATAAGGAAAGTTTGAACTTGCTGCACTCAAGCGATTTTGTAAGGAAGCAACTGATTCCAAGAACAGAACAAGCTTATTTCACAGAGTACACTGTTCGGCAAATGGAGATATTTGTTTTCTAAACAAACTACTTTAGAAATGAGGTGAATCTACTAAGTTGTATATCTTCTTAGATTACACACAGAAGGAAAGTTAGAACTTGCTGCACTCAACCCTCTTCTTAAGAAAGTTACTTATTCAGAGAATAGAACCACCCCATTTCACACAGTACAGTTTTCTAAAACGAAGATGATTGTTTTCTAAACAAATAACTTTAGAAAAGAGCTGAATCTATTAAGTTGTACATCTTGTTAGATTACACTAAAACTAGGACAGTTTGAACTTGCTGCACTCAAACCCTTTTGTAAGAGCGCAAGTGATTCGAGAACAGAACTAGCTCATTTCACACAGATACAGTTTTCAGAAATGAAGATGATTGTTTTCTAAACAAACTACTTTACAAGTGAGGCGAATCTGCTACTTAGTACATCTTGATAGATTACACAAACAAGGAAAGTTTCAACTTGCTGCGCTCAACACTCTTCGCACAAGAAAGCAACTGATTCGAGAACAGAACTAGCTCATTTCACACAGTACTATGTTAGGGCAATGAAGATGTTTGTTTTCTAAACAAACTGCTTTAGAAATGAGGCGAATCTACTACCTTTTATTTCTTCTTAGTTTACACAAACAAGGAAAGTTTGAACTTGCTGAACTCAACCCTCTTCGTAAGAAAGCAACTGATTCCGAGAACAGAACTAGCCCATTTCACACAGTACTGTGTTCGGCAATGAAGATGTTTGTTTTCTAAACAAACTACTTTAGAAGTGAGGCGAAGATACTACTTTGTACATCTTGTTAGATTACACTAAGGAGGAATGTTTGAACTTGCTGCACTCAAGCCTCTTTTGTAAGAAAAGCAAATGATTCCGTGAACAGAACTAGCTCATTTCACACTATACAGTTTTCAGAAATGAAGATGATTGTTTTCTAAACAAACTTATTTAGAAGTGAGGCGAATCTACTACTTTGTACATCTTGTTAGATTACACAAACAAGGAAAGTTTCAACTTGTGCGCTCAACTCTCCTCGTAAGAAAGCAACACTGATTCTGAAACAGAACTAGCTCAGTTCACACAGTACTGTGTTTGGGAATGAAGGTGTTTGTTTTGTAAACAAACTGCTTTGGAAATGAGGCGAATCTAATACCATTTACATCTTGTTAGTTTACACAAACAAGGAAAGTTTGAACTTGCTCAACTCAACCCTCTTCGTAAGAAAGCAACTGATTTCGAGAACAGAACTAGCCCATTTCACACAGTACTGTGTTCGGCAATGAAGATGTTTGTTTTTCTAAACAAACTACATTAGAAGTGAGGCGAAGATACTACTTTGTACATCTTGTTAGATTACACAAACAAGGAACGTTTGAACTTGCTGCACTCACGCGATTTTGTAAGGAAGCAACTGATTCCAAGAACAGAACGAGCTTATTTCACAGAGTACAGTGTTCGGCAAATGGAGATATTTGTTTTCTAAACAAACTACTTTAGAAATGAGGTGAATCTACTAAGTTGTATATCTTTTTAGATTACACAAAGAAGGAAAGTTTGAACTTGCTGCACTCAACCCCTCTTCTTAAGAAAGTTACTGATTCAGAGAACAGAACCAGATCATTTCACACAGTACAGTTTTCTAAAACGAAGATGATTGTTTTCTAAACAAATAACTTTAGAAAAGAGCTGAATCTATTAAGTTGTACATCTTGTTAGATTACACTAACTAGGACAGTTTGAACTTGCTGCACTCAACTCTCTTTGTAAGAACGCAAGTGATTCCGAGAACAGAACTAGCTCATTTCACACGATACAGTTTTCGGAAATGAAGATGATTGTTTTCGAAACAAACTACTTTACAAGTGAGGCGAATCTACTACTTTATACATCTTGTTAGATTACACAAACAAGGAAAGTTTCAACTTGCTGCGCTCAACACTCTTCGTAAGAAAGCAACTGATTCCGAGAACAGAACTAGCTCATTTCAAACAGTACTGTGTTCGGCAATGAAGGTGTTTGTTTTCTAAACAAACTGCTTTAGAAATGAGGCGAATCTACTACCTTTTACATCTTGTTAGTTTACACAAAGAAGGAAAGTTTGAACTTGCTGAACTCAACCCTCTTCGTAAGAAAGCAACTGATTCCGAGAACAGAACTAGCCCATTTCACACAGTACTGTGTTCGGCAATGAAGATGTTTGTTTTCTACCCAAACTACTTTAGAAGTGAGGCAAAGATACTACTTTGTACATCTTGTTAGATTACACAAACAAGGAAAGTTTGAACTTGCTGCACTCAAGCGATTTTGTAAGGAAGCAACTGATTCCAAGAATAGAACTAGCTCATTTCACAGAGTACAGTGTTTGGCAAATGGAGATATTTGTTTTCTAAACAAACTACTTTAGAAATGAGGTGAATCTACTAAGTTGTATGTCTTCTTAGATTACACAAAGAAGGAAAGTTAGAACTTGCTACACTCAACCTCTTCTTAAAAAGGTTACTTATTCAGAGAATAGAACCAGCTCATTTCACACAGTACAGTTTTCTAAAACACGAAGATGATTGTTTTCTAAACAAATAAGTTTAGAAAAGAGCTGAATCTATTAAGTTGTACATCTTGCTGGATTACAGTAACTAGGACAGTTTGAACTTTCTGCACTCAATCCTTTTTGTAATAACGCAAGTGATTCCGAGAACAGAACTAGCTCATTTCACACGATACAGTTTTCAGAAATGAAGATGATTGTTTTCTAAACAAACTACTTTAGAAGTGAGGCGAATCTGCTACTTAGTACATCTTGATAGATTACACAAACAAGGAAAGTTTTAACTTGCTGCGCTCAACACTCTTCGTAAGAAAGCAACTGATTCCGAGAACAGAACTAGCTCATTTCACACAGTACTGCGTTCGGCAATGAAGATGTTTGTTTTCTAAACAAACTGCTTTAGAAATGAGGCGAATCTACTACCTTTTACATCTTGTTAGTTTACACAAACAAGGAAAGTTTGAACTTGCTGAACTCAACCCTCTTCGTAAGAAAGCAATTGATTCCGAGAACAGAACTAGCCCATTTCACACAGTACTGTGTTTGGCAATGAAGATGTTTGTTTTCTAAACAAACTACTTTACAAGTGAGGCGAAGATACTACTTTGTACATCTTGTTAGATTACACAAACAAGGAAAGTTTGAACTTGCTGCACTCAAGGGATTTTGTAAGGAAGCAACTGATTCCAAGAACAGAACTAGCTTATTTCACAGAGTACAATGTTCGGGAAATGGAGATATTTGGTTTCTAAACAAAATGCTTTAGAAATGAGGTGAATCTACTAAGTTGTATATCTTCTTAGATTACACAAAGGAGGAAAGTTTGAACTTGCTGCACTCAACCCTCTTCTTAAGAAAGTTACTGATTCAGAGAACAGAACCAGCTCATTTCACACAGTACAGTTTTCTAAAAACGAAGATGATTGTTTTCTAAACAAATAACGTTAGAATTGAGCTGAATCCATTAAGTTGTACATCTTGTTAGATTACACTAACTAGGAATGTTTGAACTTGCTGCACTCAAGCCTCTTTGTAAGAACGCAATTGATTCTGAGAACAGAACTAGCTCATTTCACCCAATACAGTTTTCAGAAATGATGATGATTGTTTTCTAAACAAACTACTTTAGAAGTGAGGCTAATCTACTACTTTGTACATCTTGTTAGATTACACAAACAAGGAAAGTTTCAACTTGCTGCTCAACTCTCCTCGTAAGAAAGCAACTGATTCCGAGAACAGAACTAGCTCATTTCACACAGTACTGTGTTTGGCAATGAAGGTGTTTGTTTTCTAAACAAACTGCTTTAGAAATGAGGCGAATCTACTACCTTTTACATCTTGTTAGTTTAACAAACAAGGAAAGTTTGAACTTGCTGAACTCAACCCTCTTCGTAAGAAAGCAACTGATTCGAGAACAGAACGAGCCCATTTCACACAGTACTGTGTTCGGCAATGAAGATGTTTGTTTTCTAAACAAACTACTTTAGAAGTGAGGTGAAGATACTACTTTGTACATCTTGTTAGATTACACAAACAAGGAAAGTTTGAACTTGCTGCACTAAAGCGATTTTGTAAGGAAGCAACTGATTCCAAGAACAGAACAAGCTTATTTCACAGAGTACAGTGTTCGGCAAATGGAGATATTTGTTTTCTAAACAAACTACTTTAGAGATGAGGTGAATCTACTAAGTTGTATATCTTCTTAGATTACACAAAGAAGGAAAGTTAGAACTTGCTGCACTCAAACCTCTTCTTAAGAAAGTTACTGATTCAGAGAACAGAACCAGCTCATTTCACACAGTACAGTTTTCTAAAACGAAGATGATTGTTTTCTAAACAAATAACTTTAGAAAAGAGCTGAATCTATTAAGTTGTACATCTTGTTAGATTACACTAACTAGGACAGTTTGAACTTGCTGCACTCAACCCTCTTTGTAAGAACGCAAGTGATTCCGAGAACAGAACTAGCTCATTTCACACGATACAGTTTTCAGAAATGAAGATGATTGTTTTGTAAACAAGCTACTTTAGAAGTGAGGCTAATCTACTACTTTGTACATCTTGTTAGATTACACAAACAAGGAAAGTTTCAACTTGCTGCGCTCAACTCTCCTCGTAAGGAAGCAACTGATTCCAAGAACAGAAATAGCTCATTTCACACAGTACTGCGTTAAAGCAATGAAGGTGTTTGTTTTCTAAACAAACTGCTTTAGAAATGAGGCGAATCTACTAAGTTTTACATCTTGTTAGTTTACACAAACAAGGAAAGTTTGAACTTGCTGAACTCAACCCTCTTTGTAAGAAAGCAACTGATTCCGAGAACAGAACTAGCTCATTTCACACAGTACTGTTTTTCGCCAATGAAGATGTTTGTTTTCTAAACAAACTACTTTAGAAGTGAGGCAAAGATACTACTTTGTACATCTTGTTAGATTACACTAACTAGGAATGTTTGAACTTGCTGCACTCAAGCCTCTTTGTAAGAAAGCAAATGATTCCGTGAACAGAAGTAGCTTATTTCACAGAGTACAGTGTTTGCAAATGGAGATATTTGTTTCTAAACAAACTGTTTTAGAAATGAGGTGAGATACTAAGTTGTATATCTTCTTAGATTACACAAAGAAGGTAAGTTTGAACTTGCTGCACTCAACCCTCTTCTTAAGAAAGTTACTGATTCAGAGAACAGAACCAGCTCATTTCACACAGTACAGTTTTCTAAAATGAAGATGATTGTTTTCTAAACAAATAACTTTAGAATTGAGCTGAATCTATTAAGTTGTACATCTTGTTAGATTACACAAACTAGGAATGTTTGAACTTGCTGCACTCAAGCCTCTTTGTAAGAACACAAGTGATTCCGAGAACAGAACTAGCTCATTTCACACGATACAGTTTTCAGAAATGAAGATGATTGTTTTCTAAATAAACTACATTAGAAGTGAGGCGAATCTACTACTTTGTACATATTGTTAGATTACACAAACAAGGAAAGTTTCAACTTGCTGCGCTCAACACTCTTCGTAAGAAAGCAACTGATTCCGAGAACAGAACTAGCTCATTTCACACAGTACTGCGTTCGGCAATGAAGATTTTTGTTTTCTAAACAAAGTGCTTTAGAAATGAGGCGAATCTACTACCTTTTACATCTTGTTAGTTTACACAAACAAGGAAAGTTTGAACTTGCTGAACTCAACCCTCTTCGTAAGAAAGCAACTGATTCCGAGAACAGAACTAGCCCATTTCACACAGTACTGTGTTCGGCAATGAAGATGTTTGTTTTCTAAACAAACTACTTTAGAAGTGAGGCGAAGATACTACTTTGTACATCTTGTTAGATTACACAAAAAGGAAAGTTTGAACTTGCTGCACTCAAGCAATTTTGTAAGGAAGCAACTGATTCCAAGAACAGAACTAGCTTATTTCACAGAGTACAGTGTTCGGCAAATGGAGATATTTGTTTTCTAAACAAACTACTTTAGAAATGAGGTGAATCTACTAAGTTGTATATCTTCTTAGATTACACAAAGAAGGAAGTTTAGAACTTGCTGCACTCAAACCTCTTCTTAAGAAAGTTACTGATTCAGAGAACAGAAACAGCTCATTTCACACAGTACAGTTTTCTAAAACGAAGATGATTGTTTTATAAACAAATAACTTTAGAAATTGAGCTGAATCTATTAAGTTGTACATCTTGTTAGATTACACTAACTAGGAATGTTTGAACTTGCTGCACTCAAGCCTCTTTGTAAGAACACAAGTGATTCCGAGAACAGACCTAGCTCATTTCACACGATACAGTTTTCAGAAATGAAGATGATTGTTTTCTAAACAAACTACTTTAGAAGTGAGGCGAATCTACTACTTTGTACATCTTGTTAGATTACACAAACAAGGAAAGATTCAACTTGCTGCGCTCAACTCTCTTCGTAAGAAAGCAACTGATTCCGAGAACAGAACTAGCTCATTTCACACAGTACTGCGTTCGGCAATGAAGATTTTTGTTTTCTAAACAAAAATTGCTTTAGAAATGAGGCGAATCTACTACCTTTTACATCTTGTTAGTTTACACAAACAAGGAAAGTTTGAACTTGCTGAACTCAACCCTCTTCGTAAGAAAGCAACTGATTCGAGAACAGAACTAGCCCATTTCACACAGTACTGTGTTTGGCAATGAAGATGTTTGTTTTCTAAACAAACTACTTTAGAAGTGAGGTGAAGATACTACTTTGTACATCTTGTTAGATTACACAAAAAAGGAAAGTTTGAACTTGCTGCACTCAAGCAATTTTGTAAGGAAGCAACTGATTCCAAGAACAGAACTAGCTTATTTCACAGAGTACAGTGTTCGGCAAATGGAGATATTTGTTTTCTAAACAAACTACTTTAGAAATGAGGTGAATCTACTAAGTTGTATAACTTCTTAGATTACACAAAGAAGGAACGTTAGAACTTGCTGCACTCAAACCTCTTCTTAAGAAAGTTACTGATTCAGAGAACAGAAACAGCTCATTTCACACAGTACAGTTTTCTAAAACGAAGATGATTGTTTTATAAACAAATAACTTTAGAATTGAGCTGAATCTATTAAGTTGTACATCTTGTTAGATTACACTAACTAGGAATGTTTGAACTTGCTGCACTCAAGCCTCTTTGTAAGAAGCAAGTGATTCCGAGAACAGAACTAGCTCATTTCACACAATACAGGTTTTGGAAATGAAGATGATTGTGTTCTAAACAAACTACTTTAGAAGTGAGGCGAATCTACTACTTTGTACATCTTGTTAGATTACACAAACAAGGAAAGTTTCAACTTGCTGCGCTCAACTCTCTTAAGAAGCAACTGATTCGAGAACAGAACTAGCTCATTTCACACAGTACTGTGTTCGGCAATGAAGGTGTTTGTTTTCTAAACAAACTGCTTTAGAAATGAGGCGAATCTACTACCTTTTACATCTTGTTAGTTTACACAAACAAGGAAAGTTTGAACTTGCTGAACTCAACCCTCTTCGTAAGAAAGCAACTGATTCCGAGAACAGAACTAGCCCATTTGACACAGTACTGTGTTCGCCAATGAAGATGTTTGTTTTCTAAACAAACTACTTTAGAAGTGAGGCAAAGATACTACTTTGTACATCTTGTTAGATTACACTAACTAGGAATGTTTGAACTTGCTGCACTCAAGCCTCTTTGTAAGAACGCAAATGATTCCGTGAACAGAACTAGCTTATTTCACAGAGTACAGTGTTCGGCAAATGGAGATATTTGGTTTCTAAACAAACTGTTTTAGAAATGAGGTGAGATACTAAGTTGTATATCTTCTTAGATTACACAAAGAAGGTAAGTTTGAACTTGCTGCACTCAACCCTCTTCTTAAGAAAGTTACTGATTCAGAGAACAGAACCAGCTCATTTCACACAGTACAGTTTTCTAAAATGAAGATGATTGTTTTCTAAACAAATAACTTTAGAATTGAGCTGAATCTATTAAGTTGTACATCTTGTTAGATTATACTAACTAGGAATGTTTGAACTTGCTGCACTCAAGCCTCTTTGTAAGAACTCAAGTGATTCCATGAACTGAACTAGCTCATTTCACACAATACAGTTTTCAGAAATGAAGATGATTGTTTTCTAGAAAAACTACTTTAGAAGTGAGGCGAATCTACTACTTTGTACATCTTGTTAGATTACACAAACAAGGAAAGTTTCAACTTGCTGCGCTCAACTCTCTTCGTAAGAAAGCAACTGATTCCGAGAACAGAACTAGCTCATTTCACACAGTACTGTGTTCTGCAATGAAGGTGTTTGTTTTCTAAACAAACTGCTTTAGAAATGAGGCGAATCTACTACCTTTTACATCTTGTTAATTTACACAAACAAGGAAAGTTTGAACTTGCTGAACTCAACCCTCTTCGTAAGAAAGCAACTGATTCCGAGAACAGAACTAGCCCATTTCACACAGTACTGTGTTCGGCAATGAAGATGTTTGTTTTCTAAACAAACTACATTAGAAGTGAGGAAGAAGATACTACTTTGTACATCTTGTTAGATTACACAAACAAGGAAAGTTTGAACTTGCTCCACTCAAGTGATTTTGTAAGGAAGCAACTGATTCCAAGAACAGAACTAGCTTATTTAACAGAGTACAGTGTTCGGCAAATGGAGATATTTGTTTTCTAAACAAACTACTTTAGAAATGAGGTGAATCTACTACTAAGTTGTATATCTTCTTAGATTACACAAAGAAGGAAAGTTAGAACTTGCTGCACTCAAACCTCTTCTTAAGAAAGTTACTGATTCAGAGAACAGAACCAGCTCATTTCAGACAGTACAGTTTTCTAAAAACGAAGAAGATTATTTTCTAAACAAATAACTTTAGAATAGAGCTGAATCTATTAAGTTGTACATCTTGTTAGATTACAATAACTAGGACAGTTTGAACTTGCTGCACTCAACCCTCTTTGTAAGAACGCAAGTGATTCCGAGAACAGAACATGCTCATTTCACACGATACAGTTTTCAGAAATGAAGGTGATTGTTTTATAAAGAAACTACATTAGAAGTGAGGCGGATCTACTACTTTGTACATCTTGTTAGATTACACAAACAAGGAAAGTTTCAACTTGCTGCGCTCAACACTCTTCTTAATAAAGCAACTGATTCGAGAACAGAACTAGCTCATTTCACACAGTACTGCGTTCGCAATGAAGATTTTTGTTTTTCTAAACAAACTGCTTTAGAAATGAGGCGAATCTACTACATTTACGTCTTGTTAGTTTACACAAACAAGGAAAGTTTGAACTTGCTGAATTCAACCCTCTTCGTAAGAAAGCAACTGATTCCGAGAACAGAACTAGCCCATTTCACACAGTACTGTGTTCGCCAATGAAGATGTTTGTTTTCTAAACAAACTACTTTAGAAGTGAGGCGAAGATACTACTTTGTACATCTTGTTAGATTACACAAACAAGGAAAGATTGAACTTGCTGCACTCAAGCGATTTTGTAAGGAAGCAACTGATTGAAGAACAGAACTAGCTTATTTCACAGAGTACAGTGTTTGGCAAATGGAGATATTTGGTTTCTAAACAAACTGTTTTAGAAATGAGGTGAGATACTAAGTTGTATATCTTCTTAGATTACACAAAGAAGGAAAGTTCGAACTTGCTGCACCCAACCCTCTTCTTAAGAAAGTTACTGATTCAGAGAACAGAACCAGCACATTTCATACAGTACAGTTTTCTAAAACGAAGATGATTGTTTTCTAAACAAATAACTTTAGAATTGAGCTGAATCTATTAAGTTGTACATCTTGTTAGATTACACTAACTAGGAATGTTTGAACTTGCTGCACTCAAGCCTCTTTGTAAGAACACAAGTGATTCCGAGAACAGAACTAGCTCATTTCACACGATACAGTTTTCAGAAATGAAGATGATTGTTTTCTAAACAAACTAGTTTAGAAGTGAGGCGAATCTACTACTTTTTGTACATCTTGTTAGATTACACAAACAAGGAAAGTTTCAACTTGCTCGCTCAACACTCTTAGAAGAAAGCAACTGATTCGAGAACAGAACTAGCTCATTTCACACAGTACTGCGTTCGGCAATGAAGATTTTTGTTTTCTAAACAAAGTGCTTTAGAAATGAGGCGAATCTACTACCTTTTACATCTTGTTAGTTTACACAAACAAGGAAAGTTTGAACTTGCTGAACTCAACCCTCTTCGTAAGAAAGCAACTGATTCCGAGAACAGAACTAGCCCATTTCACACAGTACTGTGTTCAGCAATGAAGATGTTTGTTTTCTAAACAAACTACTTTAGAAGTGAGGCGAAGATACTACTTTGTACATCTTGTTAGATTACACAAAAAAGGAAAGTTTGAACTTGCTGCACTCAAGCAATTTTGTAAGGAAGCAACTGATTCCAAGAACAGAACTAGCTTATTTCACAGAGTACAGTGTTCGGCAAATGGAGATATTTGTTTTCTAAACAAACTACTTTAGAAATGAGGTGAATCTACTAAGTTGTATAACTTCTTAGATTACACAAAGAAGGAACGTTAGAACTTGCTGCACTCAACGCTCTTCTTAAGAAAGTTACTGATTCAGAGAACAGAAACAGCTCATTTCACACAGTACAGTTTTCTAAAACGAAGATGATTGTTTTCTAAACAAATAACTTTAGAATTGAGCTGAATCTATTAAGTTGTACATCTTGTTAGATTACACTAACTAGGAATGTTTGAACTTGCTGCACTCAAGCCTCTTTGTAAGAACGCAAGTGATTCCGTGAACAGAACTAGCTCATTTCACACAATACAGTTTTTGGAAATGAAGATGATTGTGTTCTAAACAAACTACTTTAGAAGTGAGGCGAATTTACTACTTTGTACATCTTGTTAGATTACACAAACAAGGAAAGTTTCAACTTGCTGCGCTCAACTCTTCGTAAGAAAGCAACTGATTCAGAACAGAACAGAACTAGCTCATTTCACACAGTACTGTGTTCGGCAATGAAGGTGTTTGTTTTCTAAACAAACTGCTTTAGAAATGAGGCGAATCTACTACTTTTACATCTTGTTAGTTTACACAAACAAGGAAAGTTTGAACTTGCTGAACTCAACCCTCTTCGTAAGAAAGCAACTTATTCCGAGAACAGAACTAGCCCATTTCACACAGTACTGTGTTCGGCAATGAAGATGTTTGTTTTCTACCCAAACTACTTTAGAAGTGAGGCGAAGATACTACTTTGTACATCTTGTTAGATTACACAAACAAGGAAAGTTTGAACTTGCTGCACTAAAGCGATTTTGTAAGGAAGCAACTGATTCCAAGAACAGAACTAGCTTATTTCGCAGAGTACAGTGTTCGGCAAATGGAGATATTTGTTTTCTCAACAAACTACTTTAGAAATGAGGTGAATCTACTAAGTTGTATATCTTCTTAGATTACACAAAGAAGGAAAGTTAGAACTTGCTGCACTCAAACCTCTTCTTAAGAAAGTTACTGATTCAGAAAACAGAACCAGCTCATTTCACACAGTACAGTTTTCTAAAATGAAGATGATTGTTTTCTAATCAAATAAGTTTAGAAAAGAGCTGAATCTATTAAGTTGTACATCTTGTTAGATTACACTAACTAGGAATGTTTGAACTTGCTGCACTCAACCCTCTTTGTAAGAACGCAAGTGATTCCGAGAACAGAACTAGCTCATTTCACACGATACAGTTTTTAGAAATGAAGATGATTATTTTCTAAACAAACTACTTTAGAAGTGAGGCGAATCTACTACTTTGTACATCTTGTTAGATTACACAAACAAGGAAAGTTTCAACTTGCTGCGCTCAACACTCTTCGTAAGAAAGCAACTGATTCCGATAACAGAACTAGCTCATTTCACACAGTACTGTTTTTGGCAATGAAGGTGTTTGTTTTCTAAACAAACTGCTTTAGAAATGAGGCGAATCTACTACCTTTTACATCTTGTTAGTTTACAAAAACAAGGAAAGTTTGAACTTGCTGAACTCAACCCTCTTCGTAAGAAAGCAACTGATTCCGAGAACAGAACTAGCCCATTTCACACAGTACTGTGTTTGGCAATGAAGATGTTTGTTTTCTACCCAAACTACTTTAGAAGTGAGGCGAATCTACTACTTTATACATCTTGTTAGATTACACAAACAAGGAAAGTTTCAACTTGCTGCGCTCAACACTCTTCGTAAGAAAGCAACTGATTCCGAGAACAGAACTAGCTCATTTCACACAGTAGTGTTTTGGCAATGAAGGTGTTTGTTTTCTAAACAAACTGCTTTAGAAATGAGGCGAAACCACCTCCCTTTTACATCTTGTTAGTTTACACAAACAAGGAAAGTTTGAACTTGTTGAACTCAACCCTCTTCGTAAGAAAGCAACTGATTCCGAGAACAGAACTAGCCCATTTCACACAGTACTGTGTTCGGGAATGAAGATGTTTGTTTTCTACCCAAACTACTTTAGAAGTGAGTCGAAGATACTACTTTGTACATCTTGTTAGATTACACAAACAAGGAAAGTTTGAACTTGCTGCACTCAAGCGATTTTGTAAAGAAGCAACTGATTCCAAGAACAGAACTAGCTTATTTCACAGAGTCCAGTGTTCGGCAAATGGAGATATTTGTTTTCTAAACAAACTACTTTAGAAATGAGGTGAATCTACTAAGTTGTATATCTTCTTAGATTACACAAAGAAGGAAAGTTAGAACTTGCAGCACTGAAACCTCATCTTAAGAAAGTTACTGATTCAGAGAACAGAACCATCTCATTTCACACAGTACAGTTTTCTAAAACGAAGATGATTATTTTTCTAAACAAATAACTTTAGAAAAGAGCTGAATCTATTAAGTTGTACATCTTGTTAGATTACACTAACTAGGACAGTTTGAACTTGCTGCACTCAACCCTCTTTGTAAGAATGCAAGTGATTCCGAGAACAGAACTAGCTCATTTCATACGATACAGTTTTCAGTAATGAAGATGATTGTTTTCTAAACAAACTACATTAGAAGTGAAGCGAATCTACTACCTTTTACATCTTGTTAGTTTACACAAACAAGGAAAGTTTGAACTTGCTGAACTCAACCCTCTTCGTAAAAAAGCAACTGATTCCAAGAACAGAACTAGCCCATTTCACACAGTACTGTTCGGCAATGAAGATGTTCGTTTTCTAAACAAACTACTTTAGAAGTGGCGAAGATACTACTTTGTACACCTTCTTAGATTACACAAACAAGGAAAGTTTGAACTTGCTGCACTCAACCGATTTTGTAAAGGAAGCAACTGATTCCAAGAACAGAACTATCTTATTTCACAGAGTACAGTGTTCGGCAATGAAAGATTTTTTTTTCTAAACAAACTACTTTAGAAGTGAGGCGAAGATACTACTTTGTACATCTTGTTAGATTACACTGACTACGAATGTTTGAACTTGCTGCACTCAAGCCTCTTTGTAAGAACACAAATGATTCCCTGAACAGAACTACCTCATTTCACACAATACAGTTATCGGAAATGAAGATGATTGTTTTCTAAACAAACTACTTTAGAAGTAAGGCGAATCTCCTACTTTGTACATCTTGTTAGATTACACAAACAAGGAAAGTTTCCACTTGCTGCGCTCAACTCTCTTCGTAAGAAAGCAACTGATTCCGAGAACAGAACTAGCTCATTTCACACAGTACTGCATTGGGCAATGAACATGATTGTTTTCTAAACAAACTGCTTTAGAAATGAGGCGAATCTACTACCTTTTACGTCTTGTTAGTTTACACAAACAAGGAAACTTTGAACTTGCTAAACTCAACCCTCTTTGTAAGAAAGCAACTGATTCCGAGAACAGAACTAGCCCATTTCACACAGTACTGTGTTGGCAATGAAGATGTTTGTTTTCTAAACAAACTACTTTAGAAGTGAGGCGAAGATACTACTTTGTACATCTTGTTAGATTACACAAACAAGGAAAGTTTGAACTTGCTGCACTCAATCGTTTTTGTAAAGGAAGCAACTGATTCCAAAACAGAACTAGCTTAATTCACAGAGTACAGTGTTCGGCAAATGGAGATATTTGTTTTCTAAACAAACTACTTTAGAAATGAGGTGAATCTACTAAGTTGTATATCTTCTTAGATTACACAAAGATGGAAAGTTTTGAACTTGCTGCACTCAAACCTCTTCTTAAGAAAGTTACTGATTCAGAGAACAGAACAAGCTCATTTCACACAGTACAGTTTTCTAAAACGAACATGATTGTTTTCTAAACAAATAACTTTAGAATTGAGCTGAATCTATTAAGTTGTACATCCTGTTAGGTTACACTAACTAGGAATGTTTGAACTTGCTGCACTCAAGCCTCTTTGTAAGAACATAAAATGATTCCGTGAACAGAAGTAGCTCATTTCACACAATACAGTTTTCGAAATGAAGATGATTGTTTTCTAAACAAACTGCTTTAGAAGTGAAGCGAATCTACTGCTTTGTACATCTTGTTAGATTACACAAACAAGGAAAGTTTCAACTTGCTGCGCTCAACTCTCTTCGTAAAGAAAGCAACTGATTCGAGAACAGAACTAGCTCATTTCACACAGTACTGTGTTCGGCAATGAAGTTGTTTGTTTTCTAAACAAACTGCTTTAGAAATGAGGCGAATCTACTACCTTTTACATCTTGTTAGTTACACAAAGAAGGAAAGTTTGAACTTGCTGAACTCAACCTCTTCGTAAGAAAGCAACTGATTCCGAGAACAGAACTAGCCCATTTCACACAGTACTGTGTTCGGCAATGAAGATGTTTGTTTTCTACCCAAACTACTTTAGAAGTGAGGCAAAGATACTACTTTGTACATCTTGTTAGATTACACAAACCAGGAACGTTTGAACTTGCTGCACTCAAGCGATTTTGTAAGGAAGCAACTGATTCCAAGAACAGAACTAGCTTATTTCACAGAGTACAGTGTTCGGCAAATGGAGATATTTGTTTTCTAAACAAACTACTTTAGAAATGAGGTGAATCTACTAAGTGGTATATCTTCTTAGATTACACAAAGAAGGAAAGTTAGAACTTGCTGCACTCAAACCTCTTCTTAAGAAAGTTACTGATTCAGAGAACAGAACCAGCTCGTTTCACACAGTACAGTTTTCTAAAACGAAGATGATTGTTTTCTAAACAAATAACTTTAGAACAGAGCTGAATCTATTAAGTTGTACATCTTGTTAGATTACACTAACTAGGACAGTTTGAACTTGCTGCACTCAACCCTCTTTGTAAGAACACAAGTGATTCTGAGACCAGAACTACCTCATTTCACATGATACAGTTTTCAGAAATGAAGATGATTGTTTTCTAAACAAACTACTTTAGAAGTGAGTCGAATCTACTACTTTGTACATCTTGTTAGATTACACAAACAAGGAAAGTTTCAACTTGCTGCGCTCAACTCTCTTCGTAAGAAAGCAACTGATTCGAGAACAGAACTAGCTCATTTCACACTGTACTGCGTTCAGCAATGAAGATGTTTGTTTTCTAAACAAACTGCTTTAGAAAGGAGGCAATCTACTACTTTTACGCCTTGTTAGTTTACACAAACAAGGAAAGTTTGAACTTGCTGAACTCAACCCTCTTCGTAAGAAAGCAACTGATTCGAGAACAGAACTAGCCCATTTCACACAGTACTGTGTTTTGGCAATGAAGATGTTTGTTTTCTAAAAACTACTTTAGAAGTCAAAGAGAAGATACTACTTTGTACATCTTTTTATATTACACTAACTGGAATGTTTGAACTTGCTGCACTCAAGCCTCTTTGTAAGAACGCAAATGATTCCGTGAACAGAACTAGCTCATTTCACACAATACAGTTTTGAAATGAAGATGATTGTTTTCTAAACAAACTACTTTAGAAGTGAGGCGAATCTACTACTTTGTACATCTTGTTAGATTACACAAACAAGGAAAGTTTCAACTTGCTGCGCTCACACTCTTTGTAAGAAAGCAACTGATGCCGAGAACAGAACTAGCTCATTTCACACAGTACTGTGTTCGGTAATGAAGATGTTTGTTTTCTAAACAAACTGCTTTAGAAATGAGGTGAATCTACTACTTTTACGTCTTGTTAGTTTACACAAACAAGGAAAGTTTGAACTTGCTGAACTCAACCCTCTTCGTAAGAAAGCAACTGATTCCGAGAACAGAACTAGCCCATTTCACACAGTACTGTGTTCGCAATGAAGATGTTTGTTTTCTAAAACAAACTACTTTAGAAGTGTGAGGCGAAGATACTACTTTGTACATCTTGTTAGATTACACAAGCAAGGAAAGTTTGAACTTGCTGCACTCAAGCGATTTTGTAAGGAAGCAACTGTTTCCAAGAACAGAACTAGCTTATTTCACAGAGTACAGTGTTCGGCAAATGGAGATATTTGTTTTCTAAACAAACTACTTTAGAAATGAGGTGAATCTACTAAGTTGTATATCTTCTTAGATTACACAAAGAAGGAAAGTTTGAACTTGCTGCACTCAACCCTCTTCTTAAGAAACTTACTGATTCAGAGAACAGAACCAGCTCATTTCACACAGTACAGTTTTCTAAAACGAAGATGATTGCTTTCTAAACAAATAACTTTAGAATTGAGTTGAATATATTAAGTTGTACATGTTGTTAGATTACACTAACTAGGAATGTTTGAACTTGCTGCACTCAAGCCTCTTTGTAAGAACATAAATGATTCCGTGAACAGAAATAGCTCATTTCACACAATACAGTTTTCGGAAATGAAGATGATTGTTTTCTAAACAAACTACTTTAGAAGTGAGGCGAATCTACTACTTTGTAAATCTTGTTAGATTACACAAACAAGGAAAGTTTCAACTTGCTGCGCTCAACTCTCTTCGTAAGAAATCAACTGATTCCGAGAACAGAACTAGCTCATTTCACACAGTACGTTCGGCAATGAAGATGTTTGTTTTCTAAACAAACTGCTTTAGAAATGAGGCGAATCTACTACCTTTTTACACCTTGTTAGTTTACACAAACAAGGAAAGTTTGAACTTGCTGAACTCAACCCTCTTCGTAAGAAAGCAACTGATTCTGAGAACAGAACTAGCCCATTTCACACAGTACTGTTTTCGTAATGAAGATGTTTGTTTTCTAAACAAACTACTTTAGAAGTGAGGCGAAGATACTACTTTGTACATCTTTTTAGATTACACTAACTAGGAATGTTTGAACTTGCTCCACTCAAGCCTCTTTGTAAGAACCCAAATGATTCCGTGAACAGAACTAGCTCATTTCACACAATACAGTTTTTGAAATGAAGATGATTGTTTTCTAAACAAACTACTTTAGAAGTGAGGCGAAGATACTACTTTGTACATCTTGTTAGATTACACAAACAAGGAAAGTTTGAACTTGCTGCACTCAAGCGATTTTTGTAAGGAAGCAACTGATTCCAAGAAGAAGAGAACTAGCTTATTTCACAGAGTCCAGTGTTCGCAAATGGAGATATTTGTTTTCTAAACAAACTGCTTTAGAAATGAGGTGAATCTACTAAGTTGTATATCTTCTTAGATTACACAAAAGAAGGAAAGTTTAAACTTGCTGCACTCAAACCTCTTCTTAAGAAAGTTACTGATTCAGAGAATAGAACCAGCTCATTTCACACAGTACAGTTTTCTAAATGAAGATGATTGTTTTCTAAACAAATAACTTTAGAAAAGAGCTGAATCTATTAAGTTGTACATCTTGTTAGATTACACTAACTAGGACAGTTTGAACTTGCTGCACTCAACCCTCTTTGTAAGAACGTAAAGTGATTCCGAGAACAGAACTAGCTCATTTCACACGATACAGTTTTCAGAAATGAAGATGATTGTTTTCTAAACAAAACTACTTTAGAAGTGAGGCGAATCTACTACTTTGTACATCTTGTTAGATTACACAAACAAGGAAATTTTCAACTTGCTGCACTCAACTCTGCTCATTTCACACAGTACTGCTGCTCGCAATGAAGATGTTTGTTTTCAAAACAAACTGTTTTAGAAATGAGGT